>JANIWD010000048.1:0-97315 GCA_030557875.1 Candida neerlandica
GATCGCGTGGCTGACCTTGTCGACTGGAGGACGGCGTATGTGAAGGACATGAAAGATCACTGGTGCTGTTGAGTTGAGAGCTATTGTTGATGTTGATGTCGATGTTATTGTTGGTGTTGGTGTTGTTGAAGTCACTTAAAGGATCACTGGATGCAATATTCAATATCCCACTCTTAATTGATCTGATACTTGCATCTGGACGTGACATTGCGTTAGTATTATTGTGGAGAGATCAAAAAAATGGAGTATATCGATGAGTTGATTTTTTCCCCTTCCCTTAGGTAAGGAGTTAAATCATGACTGCTATTTTTTTTTTTAGTTACAAGCGAAAATTGGATCACTGTATTTTCTTCTATTCTCTCGCTTTGTGTCATGCAAGTGAATCAATGGAGCAGACACTCAACCTGAATGGTGCTGAATTATATGCTGCACATATAAACTGCAATTGTTATTAGAACCATGGTCTTGCGAATGGTTCTTGGGTTCGACTTGCAACCCTCACCTTGTGACAGGTGTTATTCTTATTCTTATTCTTAAGAAAACCAACAAACCTCTTTGATCTTAACCATGTAGTCAACAATGGGCGGAAAAAGATTACAGATTCTGGAATGTTGTGAGAGAAAGTTCTACAAAAAGCGCAACTGATGGCAGCAGAATAAATACCGATATTCCAAAACCAGAGAGTGTCAATGCACAGAAGTTATGTATTGTGGCATGTAGTTCTGGTCTTGGTTATTGTACACTTTATTCTACATATTGTATAGGAGAATATTTTCTAGAATGAAACTACCAGTTGTTTAATAGCAATATCACTTTTACCTGTCAATCCCATTGGTTATGGGGACCGGTTTTGTGAACCATATTTTACATTGATTATCTGTGTATTACCATCATGAGTAATTTTTGATTGGATATACTTATTGTCTTGGAGTGGAAGTCAGAGATAATAATCGTCGGAAATAGCAATTTACAGTCTTGAATTACGAATTCCAAATTCTAGTATAGTAAAGTCGTGATGTTCAAGAACTTAGTATGGCACATCAGCAGTTCGTGTCTCACTATGAAGTTGAAGGTTTATGTAAATGTTTTTGATGCTACAAATAGAATTAATTGTTGGATTGATAAATGTAGCTATCTTAATGCTAATAATGTTAACCCCATTTTTTTTAGTCTTAATATGAAATACTCTCCCTGTCTCTAATCGTATATAGATTTCACCAGCTAGATGTGGTATTTGACATATTAGTCATATCCGAGAATACCCCACTTTCTCATTAGCCCAACCGAGATAATAAGAAGTGGAGATCTCGCAACTATGCGTCAACTGGTCGTGCACCATACTAATATCCCCTGTGGCACCCCAAACTCAACCAGTACAAATAAACAGACCAAGTATCGAGGAAAAAAAAATAAAGTTGGGCAAACTAGGACAAATAAAATAGAAACTAGCTTTGAAAGAATGTCTATTCAACCATACAACTTAGGGGAATCTGGTCTTAAAATTTCACCAATTATCGTTGGATGCTTGGGTTACGGTGCTAAAAAATATGCTAATTGGGCAATTGAAGATGAAGAAGAAGTGTTCAAGATCTTAAAAAAAGCATATGATGTTGGGTTAAGAACATTTGATACCGCCGATGTTTATTCCATGGGAGAATCAGAGGAGTTACTTGGGAAATTTATCAAGAAATTCAATATCCCAAGAGACAAAATTGTTATCATGACGAAAGTATTTTACCCACTTGATACAGAAACCCCAGATTTCAATTTGACCAACTATGACACATTCCCTCCCATTGAATATGCCAATTCCAAAGGGTTATCCAGAAAACACATATTGGATGCAGTTCAAGCTTCGGTTAAGAGATTGGGAACTTTCATAGATGTTTTACAGCCTCATAGATTAGATGATACCCCCAAAAAGGAAATCATGAGAGCTTTAAATGATGTTATTGATCAAGGGTTTGTAAGATATATCGGTGCTTCGTCAATGAAGGCAGTTGAATTTGCTCAGTTGCAATTCATTGCAGAACAGAATGGTTGGCATAAGTTTATCAGTATGCAAAATTACTACAATTTGATTTACAGAGAAGAAGAAAGAGAAATGATCCCATTTTGTCAAGATAATATCATTAGCAAAGTTGGTATTATTCCTTGGTCTCCACTTGCTAGAGGTATTTTAGCCAGACCATTGGGTGTAGAAACTGCTCGAGAAAAGTCCGATACTGCAAGATTCAAAATGCTCCACCTTAATGAGTTGACAGATGCAGATGTTGAAATTATTTCTAGAGTTGAAAAAGTTGCTGAGAAAAAAGGAGTCTCCATGGCAGTTATAGCCACCGCGTGGGTCCTTAGCAAAGGATGTTATCCAATTGTTGGACTCTCTTCAGTGGAAAGGATTGACGACATTGTAAAATCATTAGCTGTAACATTCACTGATGAGGAACTTGAATTTTTGGAAGAACCATATGTTCCAAAAAATGTCACTGCTTGAATGCAAAAGAAAAAGAAAAGAACAGAACAGAAAAAAGAAAAAAAAAACGAAACCTGCTCTTCTTGGCGATGAAACTCTCTTTTTGGGACTTTGGAATTTTATTATATAATATATCTATAGAAACATACGATCATTGTTCTGTTAGTGTTACATTTGCAATTAGGAAAGAAAATAAGGGAAGAGGGAAATCTGTTTATCTATCCGTACAAAAGAAATTCAAAAATTATCCGGATTTTAGTATGTGCGTAGAAATTTGACTTTTTTTCTTCTCTCTATCTCTGTCTCTTCCCTATTTAGCAAGCCGTTCGTCTCGTAAAAAAGTGTATGCAAGTAGTGTTAAATTACGATGCACACAAAACTATGTCTTGTAGAACCTGGTATAGACGCGGAAAATTCCATTCATATTGTAATATGAGCGATAGATTTCTGGTTTAATTTGATGAAAGATAAACCATCTGAGATATAATTTCCCGCGGATAGTTTCTCACTCCTCATTTCGGATAATTTGAAGTCACAACATTGAACGAATTATTATAAATGAAACAGAAATAGAAAAAAAAAAATTTGCAAAGAAACCAAAGAAAATAGAACTTATTATTCCGAAAATTAAGAATTTCCATCCATAAATGTGACTCTGAGTACTTCTGGGTTTCTTTTCTTTAAATTTCTTTTTGGTTGATACCTCCTGACCAAGGTGCAACATATAAATTGCAACGGTTTTTCCCAAAATGAAAAAAAAAAAATTAAAAACATTTTTAGATGGTATATGAAAGCAATTACAAATAACCCTTTAAAGATGTTTCAAGGTACCTTATTACTTATAGTACTTTTCATTTCAGGCTCCTTAGCAAAAATAATCTCGCAAAATACCGTGGATTACAATCGTTTCTCCATATCAACTGGACATAACCAAATCCAAAAAGATAAATACTGGTCAATTGTTGATAATACTGTCCATGTTTTTGCGGGGACTCTTGTCAACAATGGTGGCTTCTATATCACGAGTACTTCAGCGAAAATCGGTCTTCAAATGAAAATGTCCTCTGGTATTGGATCAATTATAAACAATGGTATCATGTCAATCAACTCGGTAGCCTCTAGATTTGTTGCAAGTAATGTTAATCTTGCCGGCTATGCCTTTGAAAATCATGGTAGGTTATACGTGGGTTCATCGGGTGCATTGAGGAAAGCACATGTTTCAATCACGACAGTTAAATGGAAGAATACAGGTACTATCGTGCTATATCAAGAAAAGCTGAACAGTGATTTCGTCACATTTGGTGCACTTACCCCAATTCAGAATGATGGTCAAATTTGCCTCCTAAACCAAGATTATTTCCAATCGACATCAATAACGGGACAAGGTTGTATGACTGTCCGTGAGAACGGGCGAATAAATTTGAACGGTAACCATGATGCTGGTGATCAAACTTTTGTTTTAGGTGATTCACAAAGTCGTCTCAGTGTAGTTCCTTCTATTGGTGGTTGTTCCTATAAGGTTGCTGGATTTGGTAATGGAAACATGGTCCTGTTGTCAACTCCACTTGTTGGTGTTCCATATTTTGGTCCGCCAGCTTTCAAATATGAACCTTCCACTGGTATCTTGACTTTAAGAACCGCAATCCTTTCTCAAAGATTCATAATTGGTCGCGGTTATAATCCAGACTTATTCTCAATTGCGACTGATTCCTATTTTGGGATCAATTGCCTTTACAATGCTGTTACTTATAAAGGCCCAGTTCCTCGTGCATCAACGAGCGAAATCCACTGTAAACCTTGTGAATTTGATATGCCAATAGCTCCCGGTGTGGCTCCAATATCCAATAAGGTTAATTGGAAAGTAGTTGCGGATGGAGTTGAACATCAAGCAGAAGTTGACGTCTTAGTTACAAAAGATGAAGAAGGAAAGTGGTATACCACTACATCGGTAGCTCCTGTCACATTAGCAAACGGATTCGTTGTGGAAAACCCCACATTAGTTCCTAACACTGACTTACCAGAAGCAAATGAAGATATTGACAGTACTGAAAACGAGGCATCAAATAGTGAGTCTCTTCCAAGCAAATCAGAATATCCAGTTGAAATATCCGATTCTACCACTGAAATGACACTCGCTGTTCCTGCTATTACAGATATATCTATGGTTAATTCTTCACCTGCATCAAACTACCAAGCTAGTGAAACTTCTGGTGCCGATTTTGCAGGACAGCTTCAATCCATTTCTGAAGGTAATGTCGAGCAGCACTCGTCGGCTACAACCCCAATAAATAATTACTCCTATCCAAACTCCGCTGAATCAATTCCTTCACCTTCTGTGATAGACACACATGTCGTATCAATTGATTATAATGAACATACCACGTCAATTGGGGAAGATGGTGACTTGTTCTCCGAAGAACCACTGCAAATGGATTCCAGTTTATCAGTATTATCTCCATCATCAGAAACGGAAGAGGACACCAAGTCAAGCGCTGAAATTAATTATGAACAGCCAAGTGAATCAAGTCTTGACAATCCTGAACAATCTTCCTCATTTTGGGCACATGGTCAATTCATGTCCCAAGTTCCATTCCAAAGAAGTTCAGATTCTTGCGAAGAACTATTTTCACAAACAACCGATAATATGGAGTGCAACGAATCTTCAAATACTGATGAAACTTATGCCACCGACAGTTCTTTGGCTTCAAACACATATGAAAATACTTATGAAAGCAGAACACATGATATCAATACAACGGTCGGTAATGTTGATTCAGAATCTAATCCTGAACCAACTTCCAGTGTCTCTACTGAATTGGAAATAATTGATGCTGGTTCTATCCTGGATCAATCTACTACCAAAAGCAGAAAGAAACAACCAATTAGTGTTCCATTGCAACGCCCTTCTATGTTTGCTTTGGAATTTGGAGCTGCAGTTGAAAGCCTTGAAAGTAACACTTATACAAGTGTTTTAAATATAGAACCAACTTTGGAAGCAGCTGCACCTATACAAACATCTTCCATTGAGAAGAATACTAATTCTGACTCAGTTTTAATAGAGCCCACTTCAGATGATCACCAAAATTCCCATAATACTATCCAATTAGAATTGCCAACTTCTTTTGCTTTGGATTATACCACAACTCACGAAAACAATGAAGGGAGCCCCAATCCAGACGCATCAACTTTAGACACTTCCAATGAGCACAGTCTAGAACATCCTTATTCTTTTGATGATATTGAACGTACTCCAGAACCATCATCAGATGCTGAAAACCCACCATATGCTAACAGTATTGATTCTAATTCAGTGTCAGTTGATTTACTTTCATTGTATTCAGTGACAGACCGGTTTGGGTTTGAGTTATTAACAGTAGCCACTTTTGATTCCTATCATACAACAGTTATTGAAGAAATCACAAACACACCCAACGAATCTCATGAATCGATTAAATCGGAAGTGTCAGACTCGGTACATTCAATCAGTGAATCAATGGAGTCAATCGAAATTGGAGAATCAATGTCTTCACATCAAGTTGAATCTTCAGATGCGGAATCTTCAGGGGCAGCATCTTCAGGCGCAGAATCTTACGAGGCAGAATCCTCAGACGCAGAATCATCCATTCAAACCCAATTATCTGCTCCATTAGAGTTCTCCCTTCTTGCCCGACCAGACAAACAAACATCCAAGCAAGAACAAGCAACTATTCAAGGCCAAGAAACTATTCAATATCAATCATCCAGTGAAGTTGAGTTATCCAGTAAATCTGAATTGGCCAGTAAATTTCAATCATCGAGCAAAATTTACTCTTCTAGTTTATTAAAATCATCAAAAGAGTCTGGAGTTTCAATTACAGTGTCTATGTTTAGCGAATCAAGTCCAAGTGATAGTGAATCAAGTCCAAGTGATAGTGAATCAAGTCCAAGTGATAGTGAATCTAGTCCAAGTGATAGTGAATCGAGTCCAAGTGATAGTGAATCGAGTCCAAGTGATAGTGAATCATTCAAATACAGCATTCCAATTCCATCAGCTCAAACGGTATCTCACAGCGATCATATCGCAGTCAGTCAACAAATAACTACAGATCAACCAATTCCATCAGACGAAGCAAATCAATTAGCGGAGGCAGGATTATTTCAGGGTGGTGCTCAAGAAGAATCATTCTTGGAAGGAATTGACTTGATATCTTATAGTATCTTTGATATTAATAGCGCTGAGGGAAATGATGCTTCATATTCAACAAGTCCACATACAGCTTCTTCAGATTATGATGATGATTCGTTCTCAACCATTGTTCATTCTGTTGTAGAGTATCAACCAACTGATTCAACTGAGTATTTGAACAATTGTCCTGAATGTAAAGGTATCTCCGTGCTATCGGTTTTAATTGCAAGTTATTTATTCCTTGCCCATTAGTTTTTTTTTTTTTCTGTTTTTTAATTATAAATTAATTGTTTTTAATTTTCGTTTATAGTGATAGATTGTAATATATGTTATATTAGTTATTCGTGCAAAACAGCCGAACGAAAAAAAAAGGAAATAGAAGGACTTGGAAAAACCCGAAAAACAATAATAATAAAAAAAATAGCGACCTCCCTGTTCCAATCAATTTCTTCAGTTAACAATTATAACTATTCGGAAATATGTTGTCCAGAATAGCTAGAAATCAACACGTCTTGAGACAATTACCAAGATTAGGACAAGCTTGTGTGTTACCGCTCGTTTTGAAAAGCTCTGTCCGTAACCTTGCAACTTCTTCGGATCCGAAAGAAGTTTTCACCAAAATTACAGATCAGAATGATCCTCAACGTGCTCAATTTTTCAAATATAGTTGGGGTTCATGGTTGAAGAATGACAAATTGAATAAGCAAAAGAGAGAAACTGCATTTTCAATCGAAGGTTTGCTTTTGTATCTTGACACTATAAGTCAATTTGAAAACGGTCTTGCTGCACCAAAACCAATGCATGGGTCATTTGTATTGAGTCAAAACATAGACTTGTTGGGAAAGCACGAAGATAAAGTGAAACTCAAGTCAATTTCTTCAATTCATGAAGGTAAACACCACCATATTTATTTGGTTAGTTTAAATACAGGTACAGAATTGGTTTTGAGAATTCCATATAAATTGGAATCCGATTCCGCAATTGCTGCTAAAATCAAGAGTGAAGTCGCCACTTTAGATTTTTTAAACTTGAAATTGGGATTGAAAGTTCCTAGAGTTGTATCTTATGGTGCCGATAGTTATAACGAAGTTGGAACTCCATATATTTTACAAGAATATATTCCTGGTGATTTGTTGATGAAGAAATGGCATCCATTGAATCCAGATTCCGAGGAAACCAACAAGGCTTTGCACGAAGTTATTGATCCAATTGCCCAATTCAATGACAAAGTCTTGAGTGTCACTTTTAACAAATTTGGTTCTTTGTATTTCTACGATGATGTCGAAGGAGTATTGCAAAATGACTTGCCATATGATGGAGAAACCAACGAAGCTTTGAAAAATAGATGGAGAATTGGACCAAGTGTCGAAAAGCAATTCACCAAAAATAAAGAAAAAATGTCACAAAGTATCATCGATCAATTGAATGGACCATGGGACGCATCCAACCCAACAGCTTTGATGGAATCTGTCGCCGATATTGAATTGGAAAATGCTAGAAGCAAATTAGCATTGCTCAACTCAGATTTGAATGCAAATGAAAATGACAAAGACTTGGTTCAAAAGCAAATAGCCACTTTCGAGAATTTAAAGAAAATCACTCCCCAATTGATTAACACAAAATCCACATCCATTATGAACGTTGAAGAATTGTTTAAACCAAGGTTGTTTATTCCTGATTTGGATCCTTTGAATGTTATTCAAAAAGGTACAAACGATTACTATTTCATTGATTTCGAAGGTTCTACAATTAAGCCATTTATTTTATCTAGCTATCCTAAATTTGTTTCTTACCAAGGTGCCAAAATTTACAATTTGGAGGAAGATATTCCTGGTTATAATGAGTTGGATGAAGTCGAAAAGCAACAATACCAATTCATGTACTACAAAACCAGAAACGAAAGAATTTGGGAAGTTAAATTGAATGAAAATAGACATGATTTGATTGCTGTTGCTTCACCACACATCAAAGTCATCAAGAGTCCATATTTACAAGCATTGGATTTGAAAAATGATAAAGACTACTTATATGTTGAAGGTTCTATTGTCCAATTACAAGCTATGTGGGAAGCTTATGTTGCCAATGAACTTGTCAATTCTAAAGACACTAAATTCCCGATTGAATATACCCCAGAATACTTGGATCAACACCAAGAAGAATTAAGCAATCATCAATTGGAAACCGTCTCCACTCCATTCTCAGCAACAGGTGGTTGGATTCCTCAAGATATGTTTGACACCTTGAAAAACCAAGGTATTATTGTTGAAACAAAAGACGGTGACTACAAGATTGAAACCGAAAAAGTCTTAGAAAATCCACCAAAACCAGAAGATAAGAATTAAAATACGTTTCTTTACTTTAGTAATATGTCTCTCTCTTGTATATATGCATATCTCTTATATTTATAAATATTTTCTAGCCAATTGTTTGATTTTCAAATCGAAGTCTGGAGAAATGATAGCATCATTAACATTGTAAAACGGGTTCATCAAGCATTTAACATATATTTCATTGACTTCTTGGAAAAATTGTTTAATTGACGTTTCTTCTTTACAATTATAACACAAGATAAATTTCACCTGACTTTGTAAAATGTATGCATTTATCGACAATCCATAGAATTGATCAATTTTGCCCAAATTTAAAATAGTATTACCATAAGTCTGATCTTCTATTAGATCTAATGATGAGTTGGCTATGAATGGTAATAATTCTTTGGTAGATGGAGTGAATTGTGATTTGCCAGGGATATGACTGTCACTAGATGCAAGGTTTGTACTTTTAAATGAGGAAAATTCCAATTCATACAAGGGGTTGTCTTTGGTTCCTATTATAGTGAAATAATATGAAGATGCAAGTGATGAAGATGATGACATCGTTGTCCAAATGTTTAGTCAATTTGGTTGATTTATTGGGCACTTTCCGTATGTCAGATATTGCGTTGGGTTTAAAAGCGACTGCTGTTTTCTCGTGTTCTTTCCCAAAAAAAAAAAAAAAGAAGTGATAGTCGTGTACATTTACCAGAGAACTACCCAAATTGCCTTTGTTTTCGTTTCATCTGTTTTTGTAACTTCTCTGTAAGCAATTGGTATGTACGATAATGACCATCATCATCTGTCTATCGAAAAGTACACATTTTTATGGTGGTATCACTCCTTAATTCTGATACTTAAAAATTCCAAATAAAAAAATAAAAATCAGATCATCTTTCAGAATATTAAACAAATAAGCAAGACTTTCATTCCTGATTTTTTCCCCGACCTTATCTTCCACCTCCACCGCCCGTTGAATAGACAATCCCTTATTGTTATTACTGAAAACAACAAAAAAATATAATCAAAAAAAAAAAATAAACGAAGAAACTGACACCGGACTCCAGCCCACCAATTAAAGATCATCCGATTCCCTTAGTAGTCTTTCCTCCACGATTTACATATTCCATCAAACCTGAGAAAAATAGAGACAACACGTGAAGGAATGATACTTCCAACTCCAAACGGCGGACAGCAACGTCAGTATCAACAACGAGAGCATATGGATCCTATAAAACCAAATTTGATATTTTCCTCAAATATCCTGCACAAGATTTACAATCTAATACATCACCATGTAAACAAAGACGATACATGGAGTATAACTATAAATATTCAATTGAATAATTTGGTTTCAAGAGATGATTCCATTAAGTTATCGGATTTGGAAGACTTGATAAATATTCATTCAAATAAACATTACATCTTGAGGATATTGAAAAATGAGCCTTGGGAATATCGACCATATGAGGAGATATTCATTGTCATGGTAAAATTGGTTATATTAAGATGTACCGAAAAAGAAGAAGATGGCGAAGGAGAAGATGGTATTAATTTTGAATTTGAGCAAGATGAGAATTATTTTATATTGAAACACTGTCATTTCCTAGAAGAGATTAAAGAATACATGAAGAAAGTTTATCATAAGCATTTAGAAGACAAAAACAGACATTTAAATGATTATGATGCTAGTGATTCCACATTGGAATGCAGTGAAGTTGAGGACAATGGAGAACTCGAGGGAAAAGTACTTGAGCCGTTGAAGTCAAACGACACTTTGATTGATGAATTTAAAAGACGATTCAGTGATATCAGTGATGAAGAAAAGACATTTAGACGGAGCCAGGATTTTATCAATAATATTAGCAACCTAAGACACAATGATGGTGATGATATCCCATTAATGAAAGAAATAAATGGTAATTCTGAGCCTGTTGTAAATAATCAACATCAGCAAGAACTACCAGACTCACAATATCAACAAGATCTTTCGCAGAATATGATACCTGAACTTGGAAACCCATTCCAATTGGATGACTTAGTCGAAGTTGATTGTGAACATGAAGATGAATTTGAATTGAAAAATTCCGGAAACCCTAATTTCCAAATACCTGTCTCCCCCACAAAGAAAGTATTTGACGAAGATGATGAGATTATCAAGATATCACGACAACTGTCTTTTCAATCCCCCACGAAATCCAAAAGGTTTAACAACAATAGCAATACCAATAATGTATCAAGAATGTCGTCATTTTCTATGATTGGAGATGATAGATTTGGATTGGACTTTGCATTCAATTCAGATGGGGAGAATGTTCCACTGTTCATCAAGGATAATAAGAAGTTCAAATTTATTAAAGTTGGTAAGGTCCAGAAATTTGTTAATCTTTTTGAAGAACAACAACAAAAAGAACAAGACACCAGTATATCTTCTGCTACAAGTAGTAGAAAACCAAGTAGGCGAAGTTCTAGAGCAACCAGCCCTATGAAATAAATAGAACAACCGGACCTATGAATGAAGAACAACAACGAAAGAAAGAGATGTATGATTGTTATTATTATGTATTAATATTTGTATAACCAAAAGACAATCTGTGTATTATGATGAGAAAAATGTATAATTAATATTGAACTATTCGCCTTAAATCGAAGAAAATCTCTCACCATCAGTCTCATCCATACCATTACCATTACTGTCAATATCAATGTTATCAATGTTATCAATATGATCAATGTTGTCAATGTTGTCAATATGGTCCATGTTATTATTATTACTAGCAGTAGTAGTAGTATTATTATCTACTCCTGGCATTTCAAATTGGGCGATTTTATCTGTTAACAAGTTAAACCGACTAAACAACGAATCAATCTCTTCTTGTTTCCATTCGGGTCTTTCTTGTGTCACTTTAATACTATTCAACACCCACACTTCTTTTAAATTTCGTGATATACTGATTAAATCCTGACATAAACGGATGATCTGTATACAATTGTTCTCCAATGTCACACTTTCCATAGCTAATGCTTCTGTTGTCTTGTTGGCATTTTGTAGGTTTTCGAAAATATTAGTAAACTTTAGTATTATAGTTTCTATTATGGTATCAATTTTCTGTAATAATGCTATGGATTTTGGCTGCATGGTCGATGGTGATGGAGATGGTGATGGTGTTAATGTTGCAAAAGGAATAGGTTGTGTTGATGAATGCTTGGTTGATTTTTTTTTTTTTCGTTGTACGAAATTTTCTGTTGTCCCAGACAACAATTGCAGTCTGCATTAGAGACTGTAAAATCAAAACTATTAAAGAACCCCATAAATATCTGTATAATGTTTATTGTTTTTTTTAAAATTATTTTGCTACTTACCAAAATACAAACACAACAAATTTCCACAATGCTACAAATATAAACCTAATTGCCTTGTAAAAATTAACCACCATCCAAATTGACCTTAATAGAATGATAATTATGTTCTCAAGAAAAGAATAAAGCACCTTGTAAATCCACCCCATTCTAGTATTACTTTTTTTCTTCAACAACGTACTATGAAAGACGTTCTGATTGACCGATGCATCCAAATAATCCAATTTTTCAGTAATTTTCCTCAAATCTAAGGATAACGATGCATTGATTTCTGAAATTGATCTATCGCTAGTACTCAACAACGTGTCAATCTTTATGGAATATACATCATTAACCATATGAATCACTGATTTGATCTCTTCCATGAATCCCGAATACACATCTTCATAAGCAGGTAAGTAATCATCATTGATTCTTGAAACCGTAGATAAGACATCATATATGGAATGGTGTGTGATTTGTTTCACATTTTGGTTTACCGCATCAAGGTAATTGGGATATATAGTTAACAAATACTGTGACCTAAGATTCACATACTGTTGGAAATAATCCAAATTCGAAACAATATTCTGGAAAATCAATTCACGTTCATCGAAAATTTTAATACATTCTACTTTTTCGTCCACAACATCATGTTCACCGTCATCATCATCATCAATGTCGTCTTCTTCATCGTCCCCAATTTCTCCTTCTTCAATAGCGCCACCACTAGAACTACCTGTCATTGCGGAAACACTCATTTCGGAGCTGGAATGTGTGCGTGCATGCATACCCGAACTTCCACGTTTATCCGATGGCAAAAATTCAACTTCTGATACAGATGGCTTTAAATTAATATCAGGCACTCCATCGTCGTCATTGTCTTTTAACTTGGTTGGAGTAGTTGGTTCTACGCGGATTTCCGGCAACACTAATTCTGAAGGTGGTGAATCGGAATCATCGTAAGTTGGAGGAGTGAGTCTCTTGAAAAATTGCTTAGCCAATGGATCTGGTTCAACTACTGCTGCTGCTGGTTTATCGTCTGGAGATGGGAATTCATTGAACACATTGGATGAACCTGAGGAATCACCTCCTCCATACCCTGGCCCAACACTTGACACATTACTGCTCCCAGTATAGAACTTTTTCATCTTGTTTCTAATCTTATGTCTCTTTGGTGATTTCGAACGAGAGATTTTCAAATTATGCAAGTCATTTTCAGAGCTCGATCCTCCTTCCATAGAGGATATTCTATTGGTATTTCTTAATTTAATCAGATGAATTTCTTCGTCGTCATGTTCCACCTGGGAATTTTCCTCATCTGTTAACTTATCACCATGCTTGGTCTTTAAATTGAATATCCTTCTCTTTCCTGAACTCGAAGAGGTATGATGCTCAGTAGTTTTCTCATATCCTGATTCTGGTGAAGCTGATGATTCAGGAAACCATAAATTTCCCTGTGGATCTTTAAGTTCGTTCCAATGATTGATTCTCCATCGAGGGTCACCAATAAATTCATTCAAATCAATGGCCCACATCATTTTCCAGTGTTTCTTTTTACGGCCAGAAGCAGGATCATATTTTGCTTCGGTGTTATGCTGACTGAACACATTACATGCTAATGGGATAGTTTTCATGTGCACCAAAGGTTGTGGATGCTCGTTGTATTTGTTTCTAATCTTTCGATTTCGGATTATTTGTATCGGATTATAAACACCTTCGACTTCTGGGTGTTCATTAGTATCTCTGTGACTCTCATTCCATTCATAAGTTCTCTGGATATACAAGTATTTAACAGCCAAGGTAGTTTTTACCTTTTCGGCTCTGATTAATGTACTTCTTGAAATTTTAATATTCGATATACCACCTTGCTCCAATTTTTCTGAGGCATCTGAAGTTTGATCTACCACGTTACGTTCAACACTTAACAATTTTCTAGTATCCAAAAAAATGGACGTCAATTCGCTAGCTTTCTTTAGCTCTTCTTTAGTTACGTCATGATGATACGGGGTGTTCTGATTTGGTGCTAGTGGATCACCTGGATCCATTGATAGCAGAACTGATGAAGGAATATAGGTAGTAGAAGTGTCAAGTGAGTTCAAATCAATATCAAACCCGTTATAGGTTTTCTGGTGGAAATTGCTACTAGCTGGTTGATTTGGGTTTCGCTTAGAAGGCAATTCGGGCAGTAGTGTTTTAACATGAGGAGATGTAGGTGACGAGGAAGCTTGCGATCCGTCTGTTGAAGATCTGTCGACCTTGGAAAGCCTTAGCTGTGACGAGACAACTCGTTTTTTCTTGGGATTGTGCCTGGTACTAGAAATGGATCCCTCCCTGGACATGTTATCTCAGTATTTATAGTTTTAGTTGACAGTTCTATTGATATTATGGATAGAAATGATTGGAATTGTTGCTAACTTGACATTTGAGAGGTATGATATGTAGTGAAGACCAATTACAAATCCAAAAAAATAAAAAATAAGAAAAAGAAAAAAAAAAAAAACTCAGCCAGGAGTAAACCAGAAGTACTGTAATCCTTACTTAGGGAATATTTTTTTTTATTTATTAATTTAGTCTCCCTGTCTGTCTTAGCGCCTTTCTTTTGTGTGTGAGTCTATTAAAAAAAATCACCAACAGAACAAACCCAACTACCACACGAAGGCGAGAAACTTCACCAGGTGCAATATTCGGAAACAAAATAAAAAGGAAAGCGAATTGCCAATACAACAACAAAATCACGTCACTCCTCATTAATAGTGGAAAAGAAATGTCTATTCAATTCGTTAAGTCAACCAAGGATTACCAAGACTATTTAAAGAACAACTCGTATATTGTGTTGAATTTCACTGCCTCTTGGTGTGGCCCTTGTCAAGCTATCAAACCAATCGTGGACCAAGCATATCTTGAAAACCAAAATGTTGAAATTGTTAGAGTCGATTTAGATGGTCAAAGAGAGCTAGGTGAAAAATACAATGTCACTTCTATTCCTACATTTATTTTTGTTGAGAATGGACAAGAAGTTGATCGTATCACGGGAGCAAATGTCCAACAATTGTTGAGTAAATTGCAAGACTTCAACTCTAAAGCCCAAGGCAGTGGTCACAAAAGAAAAGGTAAAGGATTGGGCGCTGAAGATGTCATAAGCAGCAATAATGATTTGCAAGCTGTCAAATCCTTGATTCCAAAAAATTTCGAGATTTTGAACTCAACTATTGACTTTAATGGCTATGAAGATTTGAACTGTTTACCATTGTACAAAGAATCCAAAACTAAAGACGTTGTTAATTTAAAGGGCAGTCTGGATAAATCTGCGGTTGTATCCGATTCCGATTCCCAATTGTTATTCTACATCCCATTCTTGAACATCTCCAAAATCTACTCCGTCTTGATTAAAGTGAAATCAAACAAAGAACGTGCATCTGGGAACTTGAACCTTGATAGTGATGATTTGGAGGATGTTCAGAAACCCAACTTAGTTAAGGTTTGGTGTAATAGTCAATCGATTATGTCCTTTGATGAAGCAAGTTCTGATAGCAATGCTCCACATGTAGAAAAGATATCCGACGACAACAACGACGAATGGTTGAACATCAAATTCAAATTTGTTAGATTCCAAAACGTTCAGAACATTACCATCTTCATCGACGGTGATGACGAAGATTATCATACATTGATCGAAAAGATTGTTGTTGTTGGTGTGAATGGAGAAAGTAAAGAGCAAGGTAAGATCAATGGAGGAGAAGAAGAATAGAGTAGCATGATCTTTGAATCTTGTGTTTTTTTTTATCGTGACTATAGTTTTTTTTCTTTCAAGTAATAGAAATGCATGTTTTTTTTTACCATCTGTATCCATGGAAGTGAATTGTAGTGGAATGGACATGGATATTTGTTCGTGGTATAATAATGTTCCGGTCCCTCGGCAATACGAGGTCTTCGGAGAAAGGAAGCTAAAAACTAGTGCAAAAATGGGGAAGTGAGTGAGCAAAGTATGCATATATTCGCTGACCCGTATCACAATCGCACTAATCACATTAATCGCAGCGGAGGAAGCAATGGAAGTAGTGGAAGTAATGGATTGAGGTTCCTCCACTGGCAGACAGAAATTGGACAAAGCAAAAAGTCTAACAGGAAAAGTCGTGGTTTTTTTTCTTTATTCGCGCGCCCCCCAGGAAGGCAAAGAAAATTTTCATGTTAATTTTTTTTCCTTTCCTTTTCTTTAACATTTTTTTTTTTTCCACTCCCACTTTCATTCCCATCTTTGTTACATAGAACTCTTCTACTATTCAAGTATTGGGAGTGTTTTATATTCAAGAGAGATCAAATATCCTACGACCACAACGAGACATCTCACCCTGTTGTATGCCTCAACTCAATTATCAAGGAACTTCTGTATAACTAATATTTTTTTACACCCGTTTTTATTTTTTTTTTTTTTGGATTTAGCAGCTAAGCAGTGATGACATTTCTAATTAGAAATTCCATAATTGGCCAATCCATTCATGGAAATCAGCATATTTTGTATAAGCAAACAAGGAATTTAATAATCAAAGCAAGTCTTGTTGGTTCTAGGAGATATCCTTTGCAGCCAAATTTGCACAACAATCTCAATGCCAACACTATAAATTATCCCTTGGTGAAATCATTGGTAAGATTCAACTCCACGAAAAATGCACCAAAGCCTCAAGAAAGCAAGCAATCTCCTCCTACACCAAACCTGCCGGAACAGATCAAAGAAAAAGCATTGGAAACGCTAGAGAAGTCTCCAACCACTGAATTAGTTCAAAAGGTTGTTGCCGAAGAACCAAAGAAATCACTTTGGGAAAAAGTCAAGCACGAGGCTCAACATTATTGGCATGGTACCAAATTATTGGGATATGAGATCAAAGTTTCCACCAAATTATTGGTTAAATTGATGGCCGGTTATGAATTATCCCGTAGAGAATCCAATCAATTGCAAAGAACCATTGTTGACGTTGTCCGTTTGGTTCCATTTGCTATGTTTGTCATCATCCCCTTTGCAGAATTATTGTTGCCAGTTGCTTTAAAGATCTTCCCAAACTTATTACCATCAACGTACGAATCTACTGTTGATAAGCAAAAGAAATGGGCCAAGTTGAAAAAGACCAGAAATTCCGCTTCTGAATATATCAAGAAAACCATGGCACAAAGCGGTGGGTTGAAATTGCTGAAGAAAATCACTGATCAAGAAAGAGAAAACTTTGTGCAATTCTTTAACTGTGTTTCCATGGGTAAAAATCCAAGTCGTGAACAATTGATTCAAGTTGCTAGATTGTTTAAGAATGATCAAGTTTTGGATAATTTATCCCGTACTCAATTGGTTGCTATGTGTAAATATATGAACTTGAGACCATTTGGTACCGATTCCATTTTAAGATATCAAATTAGACACCGTTTGTTGACCATTATTAGAGATGACAAAGTTATTGATTACGAAGGTGTTGATACTTTGACCATTCCTGAATTGCAATTGGCATGTCTGCAACGTGGTATCAAAACCAGTGATTCTTCCCCAGCTAAATTGAGAGATGATTTGGACACTTGGTTAGATTTAAGATTAAGACAAAAAATTCCAAGTACATTGTTGATTTTATCCAGTGCTTACACTTATGGTGATAACGACAATTCAATTGAATCATATTATGATGCATTGTTAGCTGTATTGTCCTCCATTCCAGATGAAGTGTATAATGTTGCTAAATTGGAACTTGCGGAAGATTCCAAATTGAAATTGAACATCTTGAAAGAACAAGAAGAAATGATTGAAGAAGAAAATGAAAGAGAAAAGGGTACTGTTAATAAAGTTAAGGATGAAATCAAATTAGATGATTATGAAGAAACCGCTAGTGATGGTATCAAGATTGAAGAAGATGATCCAAAAGAAATTAAGAATGAAGAAGGAGAATCAAAGAAAGAAGAAGAAGAAGGAGAATCTCCAAAAGAACCTGTAAATGACGCCATAAAGAGAGAACCTAAAAAGGAAGAAGTTAAAGTATAGTCTCGTTAAAGCACCAACCTAACACATTTGTTACACAAACAAATATATATATATAGAGAGAAGTATATTTTCGAACGTATTTTATTATTTATATTATTTTTATTTTTATTATTATCATTACTATTACTGTTACAAACACTCATATTCTAATTCTAATTCTGCTATCTATTCTAATTCTTACCAGTAGATCCAAATCCACCTTCACCTCTTTCAGTGTTGTCTAATTCCTCAAGACTGATTTCTTGAATATCAGCATTGACGATTTTTTCCAAGACCAATTGGGCAATTCTGTCCCCGGTTTTAATTTCGAAATCTTTGTCACCGTGATTAAACAATACCACTTTGACTTCACCACGGTAATCAGCATCAATAACACCAGCACCGGTAGAAATACCATGTTTGACAGCCAAACCAGAACGAGGAGCAACTCTACCATAAGTCCCCACAGGAACAATTATGGAGATATCAGTTGAAACTAAACCTTGTCCCTTGGCTGGGATAGTAGCAGATTCAGAAGAATATAAATCGTAACCGGCAGCTAAGGCGGATCCTTTGGTTGGAACTTTAGCGCTGGCGGAACGTAAGTAGACTTTCAATGCGGAGGACATAGTTGTAATTGTAGTTGTGGATTCGAGTTTTTGTTTTTTATGGACTTGTTCGTCACTTGTCATTAAAAGATTAATAAAGAAAGGAAGAGAAAGAAGAAGAAAGAAGAAAAGGTGGTTGAAAAATCTCGTGGATCCTCTTTTTTTTTTTATATTTGTATACAAAATTTTTAATTTTCCGAAGATTTCAAGTTAGACGCGTCGTAGGAAGTGTGAAGTTATTGTGCGAGACAAAAAAAAAATAGAATAGTTCCTTCGTGAATTCCGTTTAATGAAAGTCTATATACGCATATATATATATATATATATGTATAATAATAACAATTGTTTTCACTTGTTGATTATTGATAAGCGTCAGGTTTAAAACATTCATATAGTCGGATCTTCAATACTGTAGGAATACCTTCATCATCTACTTTCACACTTCCATCATCAAATGTTCCAACTTGACTTTGATCTTCATTTCTAATTATATAAACTTCTTTTTCATTCAATCTTCTCTCCAAATGGAACGCATCCGACTGTTTATATATACATTGATATAATGTCAATTGAACAAACAATATCAATAAATCACTAAACAACAATTGTCCCAATCCCAACCGTAACAATTTCATGAAATATGGCGTTGATGGTGTAACACTGGATGGAGTGGATTCACCAATAAATGAAATCAACCACCAAGTTCCATGTTCTAATTTATCCAATTGCTGCGAATTAACCACTGAAACAACCCAGGCCCCGATGAATAATGCGTGATATATTAGGACAATTATGGTTTTTATATATAGGAAATAACAATAATTATGAAGAAATGAATTGTACATCCTTTCTCTTGATTCCCTTCGTTCCTGTGCATCTCTGTCCCTGGTAGTCTCACCATTCTCATCATCGTCGCCTCCCATTATTAGGGAGATGATTTGTGGATAATCTTCACTATGTGTTATTAATTTTGTATTCAAAATCATTTGTGAAGCAAAATGTAAAAGCAAAGGAATTAAACATGCTAAATGACAATATTTAATAAATTGATAAAACATAATCATATGACTGATGAATTCCAATAGCGATAATAATTCATATTGATCTTTAGTTTTGGTGTGGATTAATTGTCTATTTTCAAATCGTAACTTTAATTGTGATTCTCTAGCTTCAGGTGATATCGTATGGTTGGTAGCTGATCCAGAACCAGTACCAGACGGTATAATGTGAGTATCAGTATAAAAAGCACCCGGTAGACGTAACCTGTTCATTGCCTTTTTGGTATTTTGCGGTTGTGTAGGGTTTGGCGGTCTCGATGCTTTTATTTGCCGTTCGTAATTTTAGAGGCTATAACAATTTGTGAAACACTTTTTTTTCTCTCCCTCTCCCTCGCTCTGTCTCTCTCGCTTTCTTTGCTCGCTTAGACTGTGGATGTCTGAAATAGAGCAAAGCTTCTAAATTGGAATAATAAAGACAAAGATGTGAACTGACAAGGCGTTATCAGGAACTTCAGACTTATCTTCAGTGCAATTATATATAAACTCCACTTATTCTGCAATACTCGATTTGCGATAAACATGTGTTTTATAGAATTCATCTTACACAATAATACTATAAATTCAACAGTGTATAACTACATAATAAAACAAAAAAACTTGATAAAAAGAAATTTATACATATATACATTAACTATATGTATGCTTGTATATATATAAAGGTTAAAAAAAGATAATTATATTAAAATAATGACACAGTCAATATAGACACACACACCCTCTCTCTTTCTTAATTCGTCTAAGCAAACAAAGAACCAATGTCAGCTGGCATTTCTTCGATTTGAGTAGAGTAGAATTTTTCGATTTCTCTCATAGTACCAACATCTCTGTCAGTGACAAAGTTGATAGCAACACCCTTTCTACCGAAACGACCACCTCTACCAATTCTGTGAATATAGTTTTCTTTGTTGGCTGGCAAGTCGTAGTTGATAACCAAAGAAACTTGTTGGACATCAATACCTCTAGCCAATAAATCGGTGGAAATCAAGATTCTTGAAGAACCAGATCTGAATTCTTTCATAATGGTGTCTCTTTCAGCTTGTGGCAAATCAGCATGGATAGCAGAAACAGTGAAGTTTTGTTCTCTTAATTTGTTGGTCAAGAATTCAACCTTGCTTCTGGTGTTACAGAAAATAACAGCTTGGGTGACAGAGATGGAGTCATATAAATCACACAAACAATCGAATTTGTATTCTTCTAATTCGACATTGATGTAGAATTGTTTAATACCTTCCAAGGTCAATTCATCTTTTTTAACCAAAATTCTAACTGGGTTGTTCATGAATTTGGTGGTAACTTCCAAAACTTCTTGTGGCATAGTAGCAGATAACAAGACAACTTGGGTAGTTTCTGGCAATAATCTGAAAATGTTGTAAATTTGTTCTTTGAAACCACTGGACAACATTTCATCGGCTTCATCCAAAATGAACATCTTGACCTTGTCGGTTTTGAAGTATCTTCTTTCAATCATGTCGAAAACTCTACCTGGAGTACCAACAACAACTTGAACACCAGATCTGAAAGCTTCGATATCATCGCTCATGGAAGTACCACCAATAGAAGCATGGACGGTAACGTTCAAGTACAAACCAATGGCAGTGATGACGTTTTTAATTTGCAAAGCCAATTCTCTGGTTGGAGCCAAAATCAAAGCTTGGGTGGATTTTTCGTTTTCATCAATTCTTTGTAATGCAGAGATGGTGAAAGTGGCAGTTTTACCGGTACCAGATTGAGCTTGAGCCAAGACATCTCTACCTTCAGTGATTGGCAAGATAGCTCTTTGTTGAATGGCGGATGGAGTTTCATACCCGTAACCAAAAATACCTCTAACGATATTTGGTTTTAAGTTTAAGTCATCGAATTTGTAAACGACGTTGTCGTAGTTGGATTCAATTAAACCTGAATCAATTTCGGTAATACCTTCGGATGCCATGATTGAATTATTTGTTTAAAATAATATGGGTTGATGCAATTCAAAAGAAAGGAGAAAGGAAAAAAAAAAATTAAAAAAAAAAAAACTTCATTGGTGTTAAAGGAGGTTTATAGAATTTGATGAGTGAAAAAAAAAAATTTTTCCTCTAAGACAATTCTTGGGAACATGCGCACGACTCCACACAGGATCAAAAATAAATGAGTTCGGTGATTGCTCCCTTCTTACAATATATGTATGTAAATTGGCAACCAGGGAACATGTGGGTTGCATGACCAACAGAGTGGCAAAAAGAAAATTAATAAACTATCATCAACATATAGTATATAATTTGTAATTGCCGGAATAATATATACTCGATACAAAGTCATTCACAATACCAATTATTCAGATTAATTTTTATTTTCAAATGATCATATACAGATTTATAAAGAATGTCATCTAAAATATACAAAAAAAAAGGGCACACACAGACACACCAAAACACAAATGGAAGAATCAATAACAGACCGTACCATCATCATCATCATTATCATGGCCATTGCCAATAACAAGTTAGTAAAATAAGAAAAAAAATAATAGCAAATATTTGGGTGTTGTAAGAATTAAAACGGATAACGATTATATGGGAGGGAAAAAAAGGGAATTATGCATAATGCAAGGGGGGAATGATTCAACAAAGAATATATGATATCAATCTGATAAAACAGTACAATGGGAAGTTTAAAGAAGTACAACGAATATTCTTAGTAATCAAACACTCTTTCCGTGGTGGTTCTGCCATCACTTCTGAACTCCCATGGGAACAATTTCGGAATCTCTTCTTCCTCTTCTTCTTCCACGAGTTCATCAGTGGCATCAACTTCAACACCTTCCTTCTCTTCATCATAGACTTCCTCAAATGGACTGCCTTCAAGATATCCTTCTTTAGTTAATTCCTCACGCATTTCATTGAAGCCGGTTGTTTCAGCAGCCAACTCATGTGGGTTTGGCGATTGACTACCACTATCGTTGTTAGGAGCATCATTAGAAATATCTATCTTTTCTAATTCTTGTAAAAGATGCGTTGGGTAGTAGTCGTTGCTATTGTCAAAAACTCTTTCGGGTTCGACGTATCTATGGCCATAAAGTTCTGGTCTTTCTTTAGGAACAACTTCTTGGAAGACCACTGAATCATCAAATTGTGGATGTTCATCATGATGTTCATCACTGTGATGATGCTCTTCATGTTGATGGTGATGGTGATGGTGATGGTCATGATCATGATTGTCCAGATGATGCTCTTCATGATGATGATGATGTTCTTCATGATGTTGGTAATCATCATGATGATTCTCTTCATGGTGATGCTCCTCATAATGATGCTCTTCATGGTATTCCGGTGGTGGATGATACTCTTCTTGGTGGTGATGTTCCTCGTAATGATGCTCTTCGTGGTGCTGTTCGTGGTACTCTGGGGCAGGTGGTGGTGCATAGTATGGCTCTGGTGCTGGTGGAGGTGGTTGAGGTTCATGATAATGCTGATCATGTTGGTCCCACTCGTTAGTAAATGATTTCAAACTTTGATCAAATTGTTCATAACCTTCAGGGGCATGGTATTCCATATGCTGTGGAGGTGGCTCTCTTGTTGGATCCCACATTGAATCAACTGATGGTTGTACATTGTCGTCAAAACGTTGATAATTAGCTGGATCCAATAATGTATGTGGATCGGAAACATCAATTGGTGGTGCCACTGGTTCGGTGTACTCTTCAGCAACCTTAACTTCGTATGTCGATTCCATGCTTGCTTCAACCACCGGTTGTTGTTCATTGGAAGGTTGTTGAACTCGTTGAACTTCAATTGGGTGTTGTTCTTTATAAATAACATCTGGTACAGATTTTTCACCAAACTCATCAATCCAAATCTTCCACCAATCCTTGTGAATTCCAGAGACCGTGGAGCTCAGCTTCCATGGTTTGAACGGACCAATAAAATGAATCAACTTAACTTGGGTAGTTTTATAATTAATGTACAGTAAAGCAGTGGAATGATAACGACCCAACGTTTCTACTGTGGTTCTCCAAATTTCTTCGTCTTGTGATGGCTGTTCACCACCGTGGTCTTCCAATTCAGCTTCAGCTGGAGGTTGTCCGAACTGAGATGGAGACGGTGGTTGTTGGAAATGCTTGAAAGCTGGCAAATACTCGTATTCTGCCGATGGCGTCACATTGTACAAAAATGGAATTTTGATCCAGTGGGAATCCTGGGTATAGTTAATATCAGATACGTCTGTAATATCTTTTTTTAACAAGTTTTGTACCCAATCTGGTTGGGCATTGAAATATTGATTTAATAAACCTTGATCTGCACCATCAAAGGAAACATCTGGGTTTGTAGCAGATTCTCGGACTAAGGCAGACAAGTTTGAATAATCATCTAAGTTTGGTTTCAAGACAAAGACACCTGAATTGAAGATATCCGGGAACCCGCTGTCCGGGGCAGCTAAAATTTTGAATTTTGGGAAATCTAATGCAAGTAAATCTAAAATGGAACCACCGTTCTCTGCAATTGGTATTATTGGTAAAGTATCAGAATCCAAGTACAAAATCTTCTCATATTGAAGCAAAGACCATAATTTCACCTTGGTGAAGGTCTTGTCCAACTCGGGTCTTTTCAAGTCATAAGTCAATTTACCAACAATGGTGGATTTTAAAGGGGAAACATCAATCAAATCATCATAATATTGGGACAACAATTGCAATTGGTAGGGAGTGAAGTTGGACTTGTCAATTAACACTCCTAGTTTTGTATCTGTATAATGAGATTCCGGTTTGGATAAAAGTTTCTTCAAGGTGGTCCCCAAAACCAAGGCACCTGCAAGATAATTTGGATTATATAAAAGGGTGAAAACAGCGTTCGTCATGTTATGATATTAATAGTAGATTGTAATCAGGAGCAAAAATGACAATGACGATGACTATATAGTATGAAGCTCCCTGGTAAATCTGTAATTGGAAACAATTGGAAGGGATTTTAGGATGTTAAGATTAAAAATGCTAAGAAGTAAATCTAAATGTGTAATCTCTCGGGTACAGAAACCAAAAAAAAAAAAATAATACTGATAAACAATAAGCTGAACAAATTGAAGTATAAAGAACAAAAAAAACCAAACGAATGGATACGGAAATGGTAAGATTCAAGAGGATGGGATATCTCTTGCTTTCTTGATTATTTTAGGGAGGATTAAACAAGATATGATATGAAGGTAGTTGTAGCTGACAAGGGGGGAAAAAATGGAAAAGAGGGCGAAATGCAAACTTGACCAAAAACAACAACAACAAATACAATTGGATAGGGTAGTCCCTCTGGTATACTACAAATGATAGGATAAACCTGGTAGATTCTTTGTTGAAAGGAAAAGGAGGAAAAAGAAGAAAGAATAAAAAGAAGAGGGTTTTTTTTTTGGGATTGAATTTTTTTTGGGATGTTATAATTTCCTTAAATTTTTCAATGTGGTTTTCATAAAGAAATTGACCTTCCTAGAACGTTTTGGCTCCTTGTTATGTATTTATTTATTTATTTATGTATGTGTGGATTTAGTCTATATTACCAAACACACATACACACATACACTTGCGCTAATACTTAAAACTTACACACATCTCATTTCTTAACCCCCTCCTCTATATTTAAGAATCAGTGCATATCGCTGGTGGTTTTGTGTAATTTGACCTGTAAAATAAAATACAAAAGTTTAACCAGTGGTTAGTTTGTTATCACGCAGTCTAATTTTCCATGCTACACCCGACCGCTGCTCCATCAGGATTCCGCCACAACATTCCGTATAACTCGATACTGGTTGTTGTTGAAGTTACAATGATTACTCCTGCTTTGCATTTTGGAGAAATAGAAATGAGAATTAGATCCAAGTCCTAGTATTCCCACTATTGTTCAACGTGGGAGAACAATCTCCGATATTTTGTTTAGTGGGTGGGTAATATTTTATAACCGCAGATTTATTATATTTATTGGGTTCGAGGAGGGACAGTCCCACTACCCCTTTTCACTTTTGCACTTGTATATATATCTACGGAGATACACACACATGTAGATACACACACATGTAGATACACACACTGAGTAACCGATTTCCGTATATCAAGAATACACGAGAGTTACAGTTGCCCCAAGTAACCAACAACCGACTTAACCTTTGCCAAATTAAACTAACCATCACTATTGTTTATATTTTTTTTGATGGTTATCAATTAATCTCAATTATCTAATTATTAATCTATGACAAATGATACTCATGTGATCATATTTTTTTCTGTCTCTCTCTTTCCTTCGAGGAAATTATCTGGGCAAGCCCAAATACTAAAATGAAATAAAACAAAACAAAACAACTAAAAGGGTGATGATATGAACGTTGATAGATATCCAGCATTGGCTTCAAAGGTACCAACTAACATTAAACCATCTCATTGTTTCTTCCCGTTGTTGCCGCCTTTTGTCTTGTTCTAAGCTGGTAATATACTAAGCCTAATGGGGAAAACAAAAGATCACACAAATACGGACGTATTAAATTAATAGTGGGTGTGAAACAAATAGTCCAACCAGAAATCGAACTCCCAGAGAAAGTGAAGAAAAGTGTATTCTCGGAGCTTACAATGCTGGTTACACAAACTTAGGAAGTGTTGCTGAGTTTTGGATCACAAAGTATCTGCATCTGACTGCCCTCTCTCTCCCTCTCTCTCTCTCCCTCTGTCTTCTCGCCAACAATAAAATAATTAAATTAGCCTTTTGTCCTTGTTTGTACCTCGTTGAGCCTCTGCAATTCCTCCCTTTATAAATTATACTAATTATCGCCAAACGTTTTTTTTTTTTTACTTTTTAATTGATTGACAGTGGACAGTGGGCAGATGGCGTTTGAAAAATTAATAACCACGCCCTTATTTTAACTATATGCACATGACTTCTAAAAAAAAAAAAATTAAAATATTGGGCCACTGTTTTTGGTTGCTAGATTGCTAAATTTAGTATCAAACATGACTTTTAGAGATTAGGCCTACATCTCTATACGAAGCACGACAAGAAAAGCCAAAACTTCCAGTACTTCTTGCGTCGGACGGCCGTAGCCCTGATACCATCACCCAAGGGTTCTTTGTTTGTAACGGAGTTCAGTGTGTCTCACTATTCACACATTGTTCTATTTGATAACCTTGTCTCTCTACAAACATCATGATTCCATGGCATATTACAACTGTTATTCATTGTCTGCTTTATTTTTTTTTAATAGATTTATGACATTAAATATACACAGAAGAAAAAGATGTTGATAATCAAATCAAAATTAAAATATGATACAAATATTTCTTATACTAATAAAATATGCACAAATTTTTGTTTCCTTATCTATATTTCGTTCATTTTTTACCTTCATCTTCTTTTATCTTCAATTATAAAAGAAATTTTTGAACTTATCCCCTAAAACTCTAAACTCTTAAGTAAAAAGTTTGTTTAACGAGAGTAAGACCAGACGTTTTTCAATAAACCATCTTGTTGAGCCAATCTGTTTAAAGAATCGTCAGCTTCACCTCTACCTCTAACGTAACCACTTAAAGCGTAGGTGACGTTTTCACCAGCGATAGCTCTACCTTCTTCATCAACTTTAGCGATGGAGATTTGAACAGAAGCATGATCCTTAGCTTTGATGATTCTGTTGGTAGCAGAACATTTTCTTGGAACATATAATTCAACCTAGAACAAAAAAAAAAAATGTTAGTATAAACTTTACTTGTGTGATTTGTTGGGTTCGGTTGGAATGGAGTGGGTCAAGAGAGACTTTCAGGTGAACCACTCGGGATTTACTGTTGTAAACAATAGTGGTGTGGTCTTTCTCCCTAGTGTAAGTTGTCTTGATTGAGAAGACTTGGGAATTGATGTTTATATGCCCTCAATATGATCTCATAATTCTTTGGTGATTAATTTTACTGGTGTCGGGCCGTAGTATATCTTGACATTACTTCATCTAATAGTATTCCCTTTCTTATTGCTCGTTTGTATTCCTTTCATTACATTTTCGTTGATGATCAAATCTTTCTTGATGGTAATAAATCACTCTATCTTATTATATCATATCACATCATATATCTTTCTCCCTCTCTCTGTCTCTCTCTCTCTCTCTCATTCTCTCCTTTTCTTTCCCAATCATTATATCGATATCTTGGTACATACTAATTGACCTTTATCGTTTTCCATTTTGGTAATATATATATGGGTGATGTGGTATAACTAACAAACTAGCTCTAGTACTATTTTTCTTTTTTTTTTTTTCTAACAAAACTTTTTCACTCTCTCGCCAATACCCATACATTGTTTGTGTGAGAATCAGAATGTGTGTGAGGGCGCGTACACTATAAGGAAATTGACTTGTACACGACCTTAGAAGAAAATTATGTGCAGTAAGAAATATCTATTAGGGTTGTAACCCTAATCGCTCGGTATTTTTTTTTCTGTTGATCTTTTTTGTGTTTTGCAACCGTTCGGTTTTGGCACTATGCTAACATTAAAATTATTATCATCATCTATATACCAGAATCAAATATACTACTACTTAAACTATTCCTTATCTCATTTCTTTAATGACAAGACAGCCACACTTTCCACATGATGAGTTTGTGGGAAAAAATCAAATCCTTTAATACTTTCAACTTGATATTTACCTCCATTAGTAGTATGATTAATAAACCATTCTACATCCCTAGCTTGAGAATGGACATTACAACTGACATACACAATCTTTGCAGGGTTATAATCTGACAACTGGTTTAAAAACACTTCGTCACACCCTTTTCTTGGTGGATCCAAAATCACAGAGGTTTGTTCAGCAGGTGTATCGATATTAGCGAAAATTTCTTCTGCTTTACCAACAATAAATTTAGCATTTTGAATGTTATTTTTAGTTGCATTGATATTGGCGAATTTAATTGAATCGGCAGAAACTTCAACCCCAATGACTTTTGAAACTTGGGATGAACATGTAATTGAAAATAAACCGGATCCACAATATGCATCCACAAGATAATTTGGAAGGGTTTTGGAAAGTTGTAAATTGGATTTCACATAGTTTATAATAATTGGTAAGATGGAATTATTGTTTTGGAAAAATTCCCCCGAGGTGAATTCAAAAATATATCCATCAATATATTCTTGAACAATTTGTCTTGGATTAGTAACACAAGTTTTAACCAATTTTGTATCATCTTCTAAAGTGACTTCCAATTTAGAAATTTCTCCATTTTCATCCCTGGATCCTTCTCCAAGAACAGTATCTTCGTTCAATACCTTTGTATCTTCTCTTAATATAAATGTGGCAATTTTACTATAATTGACATATTCAGTCTCGAATCTTTTTCTGGTATTTTTTAATCCTTGATTAATTGTCAATGTTGCAATGTCACATTCTTCAATATCAACATTTACTCCATCAGGTCCAGAATCTGTATTTTTTCTCCATGTTGGTCTTCCCTTGGCTGATATTCCCAAATTCGGTCTTTTGTCTAAATCCTTTCCGGTTTTCTTATTTGGTAATACGAAATGTGGAGTCAATTTTGTTCTATAATTATAAGTTATTGGTGATGCTTGGGTTTCCGATATCGCAGGTAATTTTCCTTCTTGGATCAAATTAGGAGCAAAGAAATTATAGGCATTTTGAATGGTTTTTTGTTTGATTTGTAACTGTTGATCATATTCCACATTTTGAAATTGACATCCAGAACATTTTCCAAAATATCTACATTTGATAATCTCATCTTTTCTCATTGGGGATTGTTCGGTTTCACTAACTTCTCGTAAATCGGCTTCAACATACAATGGATGAGTCTTGTGAACTTTAATGGTGACAATATCTTCTGGTAAACCAAATGGGATGAGGGCAATTTGTTTTCTATTAGGTTCAACATGAGGGATAATAGCAATGGAATCACCATTTGATGATAAGGTTAAGATTTTAACATCGGTGACTATTCTATTGTTATATTTCTGAAGGATTTCTTCATTGTTGAGTATAACTGGCATGTCATTCTTAACATCATCTTCAGTTAAATCGTATTGTTTTAATAATTCACGGATCTCATGTTCTAAGACACCTAATGGGGATGTTTCTTCCTTTTCTTTCTTCTTGTATCTTTTCTGTCTTGGTCCTCTCTTGCCTCTTCTCTTACGCTTATTAGCGGGGTTTGCTGATTCGGTAGATTCGTCTTGTGGTGTCTTGGAATCACCATCATCAGTGCTATCTTTGTTATCGTGATTATTTTCTGGTGCAACTGGAGTTGTTGTAGTAGTTTCCTCCGCGACAATCACAGGTTTTGATTCTACTTCTGCCATATCTTACGAATGAAATTGGGGGGCTGAACGCAATGATAACTGCTGTTGGTTAAAACAATAAAATAGAAAAGGTAGTCTTTAATAATACAAAATTAATTAGTGATCTATACAAAGGTAAAAATTTTGTGAAAAAAAAAATACAATAATAGGAAATTTGTTTCTCTTTTTTTTAATAAAAAGTCGCGATGACGATGCGACGACACACATAGAAAAATAAAAAAAAAAAATTGTCTCTCTTCTCTCCCATCCGTCCCTAAATGCATAAGCAGAATCCAACCTAAATTCATTGGTTGCAATTTTTTTTTCCTTACAAACTTAATCTAATTTGGAGTACTGAATTTTTCAGGCATATTTGCACTTAACCACAGTAAAGGTTTTCGTTTGATACTTCCATTCTTACGATAGGTTCGGTGTTCTTCTAATTGCTCAATTACTTCATCTTCGGTATATCCTTTACTGGTTCCATTTTCAATCGCTTCATAGATCTTCTTTCTTCGTAAAAATGTTCTTGATTCAGTTTCATTTCTCCATTTCGTTCCATATTTATTCTCTAATGATTTCAATGGTGGTTTATTATTCATTCCATGGGCATATTCTTTCCAAATATCCGCCAATGCTTTGAGACTTCTCTCTAGTTTATACTGGGGCACTTCCAACGCATTAGTAATAACCTTACTTTCTTCTTCGGATTTACGTTTCCTGGTGACTTTCTTATTAGCTCCATCAATCGTACTTTCGTTTCCATTACTGCCAGCTGCACCACTACTGCCACTACTTGCACTACCATTTGTCAGTCCATTGTTTTCTAAGCCTTCAATAGGTTCAATATCATCGTCAAATGAAAATGGTGCTGTTGCCACGACGGCGGCTGCTGCTGCAACTGTTGATGTAGGCTGAGTAGTAGGAGGACGGGACTGACTTGGGGTTTGTCTCAAAGCAGATGTCATAACTGATCCATTGGCATCACGTGGCAAGATGAACTGTGAGGTGCTTTCATTCCCACCCGATGTTGATGGTGGCATCGGAAGAATATACGTGTTACCAAAATTCAGTGGAGTACTATTATTACGAACTTGTTGTTGAGGTACTGGTGCTGGTGGTGGTGGTTGTTGTTGTTGCTGAGATGGTTGTTGTTGCTGTTGTTGCTGTCTTGTTGATTGTCCAGTATTCTGTTGTAGGGTCTCTGTTGTGTGATTACGAAATGAATCTTGAGCTACGGGTTTTTTGGAAGGTTTTCTCTTTTTTCTATTTGGTTCCTGATTCTGGTCACCTGCCTGCTGTTGTTGTTGCTGCTGTTGATGGTCTGGAGGAGTGGGTGGTTTCTCATATAGACTATGGTTTGAAGAATTTCCATTCATATTTCTTGATCCAAATGGTCCTACGTCAAACACATAATGAGAAGTGGGATTTGGTGAATCATTACCTGCAGGTCTCAATGATAAGTTCTTTCTCGCCATATTATCTACTTCTTCATCAAACTGATTTGTTCCATGGTTGTTTGGTGGTACAGACAAGTGTGGAGACGCGAATTGGCCCACTTGCGATGGGAGTTGTTGTGGGGGGAGTGGGGGAAGTGCACCATGTTGTGACTGTTGTTGTTGATGTTGCTGATGTGGTTGGTGCTGTTGCTGTTGTTGATGTTGTTGGTTTCGATGTTGGCGTAGAGGCTGCTGTTGCTGTTGCTGCTGATGTTGCTGAGGTGGCGATTGTTGTGACGCACTGCCGTTTGATATTTCTTCAATCTCCTTGTTTAATTTGTTCAAATGTTTAGTAAAGACTTCAAAAGCTTTAAATTGATTATTGAGCATGTAATTATTGGAGTTGTTGTTATTCGATGACATCATATTGTTGTTGTTATTATTGGCATTGTTGTTATTATTCTGTAGTGAGAACATTACTTGTTGATTTAATTCTTGTACCAGCTGTTTAACGTGTTCCATAGAGTCTTGAAGATAGTTTACTTTCAACAATAGTTCTCTGAAATGAATACTCTGGAATTTGTTAAATTGGTTCTGTAGCAGTTGAATGATGAGATATATATCATTGATTGAGTGGTTGCTGATCGCGGTTGGAGAAGTGCACTCCGTATTAGGGTTCCCATTACTGTTATTGCTCTGGGTACTCGTGCTGCTGGCCGCAGAAGTGCCGTTATAATACATGGGTGGGTTTGACTCCTGGTTGTTATAAGTTTCATTCATGGTTTCCTTCCGAAGGATTGTTGTTGTGAGTTTTTCTTACTTTTTTTAAAAAAAAAAGGTTCTAACAAAAAAAAAAGTGGGGGGAGTCTCTAGTGGTACAAAAAAAATAGTCTGGTGAATAAACAAAAGTGGATGAAATGAAATACAGTGGGAATAGTACAAGAAATAAAAAAGATATAAATACAAATAGGGTTCAGATACCTGAGTGGAGGTGAAGTTGGTGTTGGAATACAAAAAAAAGGGCTTGTCACAGTTACAAAATATAGGGAATATTATTCTCAGTGGCTAGTCGTTGGTTTTTTTTTCTCTGTCTCTCTGTCTCTTGCTCTCTAAAGGATTGATATCATAATTTTTTTTTCTCTCTCTCTCTTTGGCTTCGCTCTTGCATACAAAGTGATCTCTTGTGGCACAGGGAACAAAAAAAAAATTATACTTCCAGCTAATGATTTTGTAGGTAATGAAGGTATGTTATTTAGAGATTGCAATTGTCGCCGTACTTGATTGGGAATCAATTACTAATCAACAACAGGAACAAACAACGTAGCTAGGAAAAGGACAGTTGGTTGGTTGGTTGGGAGAAAGAAAAAGTCTGTTGATTTTTTTTTGTACTTCGTTTGGTTTGGAAATTTTCTTTCTTTTTTTTGTGAGTATTTTTTTTGCTGTATTGGAATTCCTTTATTGCGGAAAAAAAAAAAGGAAATTAATCAAAGGGGTGAGGCAACACGAAGCAAAACGAAGATAAATTGGTACGGCAAAGGAAAAGTAATCTAATTGTTGGCTCTATTTCTATTTGTTTCAGTTGGCAGAAGATAGAAAAGTTGAAGAAGGAAAGAGAAGTAAAGTAAAGTAAAGAAAGTAAAATTTGAAACGAATTTTGAGAGGTATAATATACCCAACTGCTACAAATTCTTTCTTATACACGCACCATCACCTTCACTCTCATTCTCTTAAACTTGTTTAAATACTCTACTTGGAATGTAATGTAATGCTACTACTGCTGCTCCTACTGCTATCGCCTAAAATGTAATGTAATATCTAAAAATTTTCTGGACCGTTCTTTCCAAAAAAGAATTAAAAATAAAGATAGATAAAAATAAAATTAGTACTTCCCAATCTATGGGGTTGACCCTCTTTTTGCTGTCCCTCATATACAGGACACAGTTATTTTATTTTTTTTGCATTAATACGTATTTGTTCCCTATCATCATCCTTTGGGGCACCCCACTGCAGTTGATTCGGTAGGAGGTGGATACGAAAAGAGAGGGTTTTGAAAGTAACACACCACAGTACAAAATGAAAACAAAAACAAAAGTATATATGGAACGATCCCAGTTTCATGACATTATCACCAATTCAAGATAAACAATGACAACTCACATGAGGTATGTTAAACTGCCCTGCCTGCTTGCTTCCCCCATCGACACATTGTTACGTTTGGTTTGGGTTTTTTTTTCGCTTAGGGAAGTAGCGATATCATTGTTATTCTTTTTCTTAGAAATTCTTTAATAGTTGTGGTGTCTGTCCCTCTGTCGTTCGTCTTTTGTGGCCAAATTTCATCTTTATTTCGTTGTACAAAACCGGTTGTTGCTGCACCACCTTCTCCTACTATATCCGTGTCAGAGAAGAGAGTGCACTAACTCCGTTACAAATAATTGAAAATAAAAAATAGACAAACATATAATATAATATAATATAATATAAATCCATCATTCATATCATCTATAGATGAAGATATTCACTGACAAAGGCAAATGTCCATACTGAAGTAATCGAAATACCTGCATATACTATCAATCTCCCAACAATCTCCACATCATAACGGTATTTGAAAACTCCGCTTTTATGGTTTGGTGGGGCAGGTGATTGATCCTCTGTATTACCACCTCTCTTTTGTTGATTGTATGACATCATTTCGTAATAATCAATGTCTGTATCTGGCCCTACCTCGTCTTTTTTACTATGATCAGTGACCCCTTTGATAAACGTATTGAAATCACCAATTCCCATATCGTTGGAAATAGAAGTAGATCTAATCTTCTTAATTGGTGTTTTTGTGTGAGCAGTGGAGATATAATTTCTTCTAGGTAAATAAATTCCAATGAATTTATAAATCGGTGGCAAGATTGTAAATACAACTGGTTTCGAAATTGTTTTCCATGTCACTACCAACACAACCCCCAACACAAATCGAAGTATGTGATTCACCACTCCTACATTGGCATTGTATGGAAGCAAATATGGGTCTCTTTGAGCATTTGAAGATGCGAAATATCCAGTACGATACGAAACTAAATGAGCCAAATCCAATCCAATTAAAACCCCAATGAATGCCACTGAATCATCGAAGCATGGACAATCATCAACTGGTTCGGAATGTATATGGATCAACAGTACAAACATGGCAATGATGATTATAGCACTCAAATACATGCCTAGACTGTTGCCAAATAATAAATCGTCCCATTGCTTTCCCAAAAAATGTCTGAATAATGCCACAGATGCCCCTACAGCACCACCAACTATCACATCCAAGAACCCATGCATACCACAATACAATCTCCCAAAAATCAAAGACACATAGTAGACAGCCAATCCTGCAATCAATGAATAATACATGGTTGATGATAAATTGTCCATATTCAAGATATTCAACAATAATAATAAAGATACACCTGTTGCGTTGGCCAGATGGGATGATGGAAATCCATATTCTTGCGTGGTATAAGATGACATGGTGATTCTATGCAAGGGTGGAGATCTTGGTCTTGGTAAACAAAAATAGTCTTTTAAAAATCCTGTGAAATAAATCCCCAACCCCAACACATACACCAAATCCCTTGCCAATGAAGACCCACCAAACCAAATAGGTGGAGGTAACATCAAGACATAGAACGTATGACTGGCAAGATTAGCTGTCCAAGCAAAATAGTAGTCAAGAATGGGATATCGTATAGCCGCCTGCATTTTTGCGAGAATGGCAGTTTCTTCACGTATAATTGGTAATAACATAGATCTGATTTTGTATCTGAATGGGGATAACCTTGCTTTGTAGTGGTCATTGGGTTGATTGCCAGCATCTTTGCTGTGATCGGATATCTGGGGAGAAATTGGATGGCTGTTGTTGTCGGGTATAGTTGAGGTTGTTGTAGTAGTGGTTGTTCCTTTTGTGACCTGAGTTCGTGGTTTCTCTTGTTGGTGACTTCGATACGTCAACCCACCCGACGATTCAATCTCTTGTGGCATGGTATCGTAAATGCTCAGAGTTGTAATTCAGCTGACACGTTAAACTTTGGTCTGGTTCGTTTAATCCTCTCTAAGGGAAAAAAAAACAATGGGATAGAAAAATAGAAAAGTAAATTAGGGGGAAAATGCATTCCAAAAAAATTTTCAGTTGTTATTTTTTTTTATTGAAATTCTGGTTGTTTGATTACAATATTTGTCGCTGCGTAAATCAGTAAAGATATGGGGATTCTTTTTTTTTTTTTAGTAGAAGACGAAGAAGAGCATGCTTGACCACTGATTCAGGGCTACAAATCCAATATGGAAAGAAATATTCGGGATGACATTGGGAGATGGTTCATGATAATCGGCGGTAAACTTTCAACTTGTGAGGGATTTTTAATATCTAGTCTAAATTAAAAAAAAAAAAATTATCTCCTATAAATTACACGTCTATAAAATTACACATTTTTTCTTCTTCTTTCTATCCTGTGTGAATGCAAATTCGTCATTTCTATATGGATCTTTAACATATGAATCTTCAAACAATGGCTGGTCTAACAACGGCGACGGAGCAACTGAACCGTGTCTTGAATGCATACCTTTCGAAAGGTTTCTAGAATGGTTTCTCGAATGCAGATTACCAAAACTTGCACCACCATTGCTACCGCTAAGTCCGCCCACGCCCCCGTTGCTACCACCCAAAACGCGACTTATTCTCTTTCTTGAACTGGAAGATTTCTCCAATTGCTCTTGTAACTCCAATGCTCGTTGATAATGGTTCAAGGCAAAGTTGAACACGGTTCTGATATTATACATAGTTTTGGCAGAACATTGAATATATGCAATGGCTCCGATTTCCGAAGCAACTTGAACGGGGAGATTAGGATCAATCTGCGAATGTAAATCGCTTTTCGTACCCACAAGAATAATTGGAATACCGGGACAAAAATGACTAACTTCTTGAAACCATACTTCACGGATATTCTGAAGACTGGTGATGTTATCCAAAGAAAAGCATATAAGTAATAAATCTACCCCAGGATAACTCAATGGTCTCAATCTTTCATATTCTTCTTGACCGGCAGTATCCCAAAGGGCCAATTCTATCGATTTCCCATTGGGAGCACCCAAGGATACAACAGTGTTTTCGAAAATGGTGGGCACGTAAAGTTGAGGGAATTCATTCATGGAGTAACTGGATAAAAGACAGGTTTTCCCACACCCACCATCACCAACGACAACGATTTTCATATTATAGTTTGCTCTTTTTGAGGTGATGGGTTGTTCCCTATAGTCGGGAAGGCGTGGGGTTGGGGTCGCGTTGGTGATAATTGTTGCCGCATTGGAGTTGTCTTGGTAGTGGTTGTATTTCTGTTGTGCTGCTTCGTAAGGATTGTAGTCTTGTTCCCTAGTCGGGCCCTGTCTTTGTCTCGGAGATTTCATAGTGGTTTATTGGAAGTATAAAGGTGGAATACGATGATAATGATATTTTATATGTCAAGTATGTGTAAGGGGTCGACGACACAGAAAAAAAACTCGGGACTGTAGTTGAAAAAAAGTAAGGAGAAGTAGGATGAAGTGGAATGAAGTATAAAGGAAAGGAAAGAGAAGTAATTGAAGTAAAGTTAAGAAAGTAACTAAAATTAGAGTGGATGAAAAAAAAATAAACACACACACACTCACTCACAAACAAAGTAAACAATAAGAAGGGAAAAGAGAGAAAGGCAAAAATATCTTGGATCTTGGATCGCTGAGCTTGAAATGCGATTAATAATAATTATCGTTCACACTATAGTAATCTAAGCCGAGCTAAAAAAAACAAAAACCTCGTCACTGATGCATTGCGGTTAACTTAGGTAATCACTCTTTTTTTTTGTTTATTCTTACTAAAATTGTTATTACAGCCCGCCAATAGTCATGAACAAACTACAAATCACAAACTACAAATCACAAATTACAAACCACCATTCAATGATTCAAAATAAGCATCTCCAGTAATTATTCAAATATAATTATGCTCTCCATTTTTATTTGAAACAAGGATTATCAATGCTTGTAATTAATAATCTACATCTCAAAAGGAGATGAAATTGTTATTCTTCAAAGTTCGCGTCAGCCTTGGTTTCCTAACAAAAGTACAAAACAAATAGCATGTCTACCGATAAACCGCGATGACTGTACACTGATCAATCGATTCTAGGTTATGCAATTACAACCCTCGAGATCTAGAAATTGTTCCAAGTGGTTATTGGCTTTTTATATCAGCCTAACCGTCGTAAGTATCACCAAGGGTTCCCGACCAAGAGTATAGAAAAATGAATACTCCTGAAATCACACGTTCTTATAGAGACTTGTTCACAGCGTACAACAAGCAATGTTGATAATATATCAGGCTCTAATTGTTATCGTTTATGTTTGGGGTTTTTATTTTTCATATATTCATCAATACATACACAGTATGTAAATACTACCAGTAGTTTGCCCTTTCTTATTTTTTTTTTTTTTTTTTTTACAATTTGGCAGGGGCAGGACCCAAGTCTTTGAAAAGAGATTCAATAGAAGTGGCCTTCAACAAGTTACCTTTAACTTTCAACTTACCGGCCATGAATAATTTTTGACCATTGGATTTACCATTGGCCAACTTCATGAAATCGGCATCTTTCAAAACAAGTTGAACATCACCTTTTGGAGTAGGAGTTTCTGAAGCAGCCTTAACAATACTACCTTTGTTTTTGAAATCCAACACCCAAGTTTGCTGTTGGTTATCTTTGTTCTTGATGGTGATAACTATAACAGCCTTAATAGTACCAATCCCAATTTCCCTAATCATTTCTTCTTTTAAACATTCTGCCAAGTATTCGAAATAACCGGAGGCTTGAAATCCTGGAGCAGCAACTGATTCAGACATAATTAAACGATTTGATGAGTGTTTCTAGATGTAGTTAAGTGAGAACAAAAATTGATTATAATACTCTTTCTCTGTGTCAATCCAGAAGGGAGGAAATGTAATGGGTATTTATAATTTGTCCCTCAGAAAGTTCATTATTTGTAACCCGATAGAGATATTTTATGGAGTATCTGGGTGGAGAAGGTTGTATACCCCAAATATCTTTCATTTTCACGTGAATTTTTGGGGACAAGTGATACTTATGCAGGAAAAAAATACATCATCTAAGGACTAATACGGAGTTTCAAATGTATCTTATTTTTTTTTCTCTTGTTCGTTTGTTGGTTGATTCGTTGATTCGTTTGATGGGGACTTACCTCAGATTTGACTTATTATTTAAGATCGGTAGAATCTTCAAAAAGGGGAGTTTCGGTGTTATATCTAAGAAAATTCACCGAGGTGTTGCTTTTCATTTGTTTCATTGATGTAAAACTCAACGTATTATTGCAGGTCAATAAATATCAATCGTGTGAGTAATGATCATGTGAACTTTGTAGTTGATTCTTCTATTGATAGAACTGTTATTGGGGTTTGTTGATATTCGGAGTTGGATTTTGTGCTTTCAAATGTTGCTAGTGAAAAGATGTATTTGAATATGGTACAAACTTGTTGACATATCAGAGATGTTTTTTTTATGCACTTGATGGTAACTCACGAGACTGTTTCTATGAAATTAAAAACACCAACTAATCCTTTGATTGCAAAATAATTTATTGTCAAATTTTCGTAATTTTTTTCGAACAAAAAAAGAAAAAGTACATTTATGGGTATGAGACCGTAACTGAACCTGGATGGATTTATCGATTTTATCTGCTTCAACAAATCTTTACAAGCCAATAAACCTTCATACCTATCATCGCATTGGTGTATATATATATATAAGTCACAGGGGTTTGGGGTCACGAGATTGTTTCCATATTTAACGGTTACCACATTCTGCTTCGGAATATATGAAATACTCGGATCCACGTTTATGATTTACCAACCACTATGTCTATGTCTAGTTCAACTTTAATGCCTTTTCAAAAAGGTTGAAGAGGAAAAAAAGAAAAAAATAAAGATGAACAGTGAATAAAACCGAGCAATTGTTCCATAAGAGTCCCCCCACGACTCAACCCCGCCTTAGGTTAAAAATACACGAACTTTTCTTGTTTTGTGTCAGAAAAACTATAACCAGTAAAATTTGACACACGTTTGCTGTGTTATTCCTTGGACATAGCCACAGAATAGCAACAATTACTTCTCCTATAAAACCAGCCAGAGTATTGGATGAATGTGTATATGTGAATTCCTCTGTGTGTGTGTAGTTTGAAGTATAGTTTGGGTGTATATTTCAATCGATAATAGTATCCGTTCATCCATCGTATATGAATAAAGGTTGAAGATCAATTCGTGCTTTTTTTTGTCTCTTTCACCGTTCCGCACCAATTTAATTTTCTGAAAATTTTCACAATCCACCCGAATAAGAAGAGAACAGAAACAAAAAAAAAACTACAGGAACAGAGACAAATCTTTAGCAAACAAATATTTTTTTTTTTATACACAGTTTTTTCCACTTTGGTTGCCATTTTTTATTTATATTTTTTCTATACTTTGTTCTTCTACTTCTTCATCTTTTCACTTACTAGATCTACCCAATGTCGCTAAGTAAGACTATCTATGAATTGACAGTTGTCGCAGGATCATTGGGAAAAGTTCTTGAAGGTTCTACCAAAATTATCCAAAATGATGTCTATCAATGGTATCAAGGCGGATTTGTCCCAAAAACTATTAGAGACTCCTGTGATAAATCCAAACCTATGTATGATGAGATGCAAATTACTTCTAACACCATCAGAAACCAAGCTCAATCTGCAAACTCCTCGATAAACAAGCAAAACCCATTCCAAACCTCATCTCAAAAGAGAAGCTATTCCACAAAATCATACGCACCAGGCCACGATAATGTTGACCTGGAACCAACAAATTCTTCACCTTCCACTAGACCAGCAGTGAAATCAAACGTTGTTAAACCTTTTGAATTGTCCCAAAGTGAAGTTCCAAGCGGTAGATTGTCCCGTATTTTTCATTACGGTTCTTTGGCTGCAGGAATTGGTTTAAACGCTGCTTCACAAGGTTTGAAACATTACGCATCTGGTAATACCGAACCGCTTTCTGTGAAATCCTTGGTTTTATCTCCTCGAAACATTGAAATAATGGCAAAGAAGTTTTCTAAAATGAGAGGGGCGGCTCTCAAAATCGGACAAATGCTTTCTCTTCAAGATTCCAATTTCTTGCCAAAAGAAATCCAACATATTTTATTGCGTGTACAAAATTCTGCTCATTATATGCCACCTGGACAATTGGAAAGAGTCATGGTTGGTGATTTGGGATTGAATTGGCGTGAAAGATTCTTTACTTCCTTTGATGATGTTCCAATTGCTGCCGCTTCAATTGGTCAAGTTCACACTGCCGTTACCGAAGATTTAACTCCAGTTGTCGTTAAAGTGCAATACCCAGGAGTAGCAAACTCAATTGATTCTGATTTGAGTAATATTTTAATGTTATTGACTGCGTCTTCCTTGTTACCAGCAGGATTATTTTTAGATAAAACTATTGCCAACGCTAGAGTTGAGTTAAAATGGGAATGTGATTATATTAGAGAAGCTCAGAGTTTAATTAGAATGAGAGAATTTTTAAAAGATGATGATGTTTTTGAAGTTCCACGAGTTTTCCATCAACTTTGCGGGGAACATGTCTTGACTATGGAAAGAATGAGAGGGGTTGAAGTGATCAAAGGCGATTGGGATCAAACCACTAAAGATTGGATTGCAACTAATATCATGAGATTATGTTTGTTGGAAATTAAGAAATTCAAATTCATGCAAACAGATCCAAATTGGGCCAATTTCTTGTATAACGAAAAAACCAAGAAGATTGAATTATTAGACTTTGGTGCTGCACGTGATTTCAGTGACCATTTTATTGAAAATTACGTGGAAGTTTTAAGAGCAGCAGTAAAAAAAGATAGAAAGAAGGTCGAAGAAGTTTCTAGAGAATTGGGTTATTTGACCGGATTGGAATCTCAACAAATGGTTAGAGCACACGTTGATTCAGTTATGTGTCTCGGAGAAGCATTCTCACCTGTTGATAACAAAGGAGAACCATTCAATTTCAAGAAACAAACCATTACTGATAGAGTCAGAGATAATGTTGGATTGATGTTGAACGAAAGATTAACCCCACCACCAGAAGAAACTTATTCTTTGCACAGAAAGTTGAGTGGTGTGTTCTTGTTATGTGCTAGATTGAACGCTACTGTACCTTGTGAAGATTTGTTCAGAGAAATCATTGGTTATGATAGTTAGTGATGTAAACTAACAAGTTTAATTTTAATTTTAATTTAAAGAGTAATGATGTATAATGGTATAATTAATAGAAAAATAAAGAAACGGTTGTTTTTAATAGTTTAATGTGTATATAGACGTTTCTTTATGATATACTACAAAAACAAATAATAGTGATAATTTATATGATTTGATAAATGCAATGGAATGTTTCAGAACCCTTAGAGAAGTGAATTCTCGAGGGTTGCGTTTAACAACCAAACCCTAGATAAGCTTGAATAAGTCCCTCGTCTCTCCCTCTCCCTCGTCTCTCACTCTCTCTCGCTGTCGCCGCGTCATGAGAACTTTTACTCCAGGTTCGCACGAGATGAGAAGATAAACATGCAACCAAGAAAAAAAAACAAAGAAAACATTAGCCTCCTTTCTCTTCAAGTTATTTTTTTTTTTTTTTTTTACAACAGATAAGCTAGCAACCAACTAACAACCGACAGGTCAATTTACATTTCTATATGACAAGCTATGGAGCAATTAATAACAATGATACAGAAGAATCAATGGATAGTTATGACGAAGATACTGCGTTGTTAATGGAAGGTTTCCAAGTCAGGTCAGATGATACCATGCCAAGATTTGTGATAAACAGACAAAATTCCGTCATCTTAGCTCATACTGGTGAAAGGGTACACCGAGCAATTACATTCACCACTCCTAATGATCTATCGTTGGACTCCGACCAAGGGCCAACTTCTTCGAGTAGGAGTTGGTTTTATGAAAAAGTAATAAGTCCCTTGAAACAAGTATATCTTAATGAAGTGTTCCGAAGTGTGTTTAAATGTTCCATGGCATATTTATTGGCATCCTTAGGGGTTTATTATACGCCATTTGATGAATGGCTAGGTAATACCGATTCCAAACACGTTATTGCAACCGTCGCTGTATATTTCCATCCTGCAAGAACAAAGGGGTCCATGACGCAAACATTGATGTTTGTTGCAATTTCTGTAGTTTACAGTTTTACGGTGTCACTAGGGTGTCGATTCATTTCATCGTTTTTTTATAGAGAAGGCGAGGATGAATTGAGTCATATTATTGATTTGATTATAAGTTCAGTATCATTGGGGATAATATCGTTCATGAAGCAAAAGGTTAATAAATTAACATTCAACACTGCTTGTTCCTTGGCATGTATTTCAATAGTCGCATGTATTGTCAAGGAAGGAAGTACAAATTCCAGTAGTATACCTTTGGGAAGAATAGAATCTACATTTCAAGTTGTTGTTACTGGGTGTTTCATCACTGTTGCATGTTGTTATTTAATCTGGCCCAAGAGTGCAGTAAAAGAATTGCAAGACACGCTAAATGGTTCATATAATATATTCTCACAGGTCATATCGATATTAGTAAGGCGATTTGTGGCTGGTGAACAATTTACTTCTAAGGACACAGAGATGATTGAAAAGTTAAAAAGCAATATTAATTCGTTGAGTAGATATCTTGAAGAAGCACAATATGAATTGTATGTATCCGGAAAAGAGGGAGAATGGAAGTTGTTCAAAAAACTAGTTGATTCGACTATTTCATTGGCTAGACATTTACAAGCATTAAGCGCAGCAGCAAGGATCCAGTCGACGTTGTTACATGATGATCACCATGCATTGAGTGGAACACCAAGTTTTAGAAGCTTGAGTACTGCAGATATTAGGCCAAGTGCATCTGTTGAAAATATGGCTCACATAATGCCACAATCTGAACATGAGGCGCACAATTCATTACAACTATTTGATTTGTTTGTATATTATCTTGCTCCCTCCATCAAATCATTAGTGTTCACGATAAAAGGGGTGTTATCAGAAGTGCCATTTGAAAATTTCAGCGAAGAAAACCCAAATAAATTCGCATCAACCACCACCTTGCAATATTCGTTGGAGACAGCAATTAAGCTATTCGAAGAGAAGCAAGAGCAATCTTTTAACAAGTTATACAGTCAGAATATCTTCAAACAAGAATCAGAATTGAACTTCAGGGCAGATCAAGAGGAAGTAGCTGCATGTTGTGGGAACTTTGCCTCTTTGTTGTCGCAATTTGCTAGTGAATTATTACTGTTTATCAAACTTTCTGAACAATACGACGAAGTTTGCTTGCGTCCAAGATCATGGGGTTGGTTGAAATGGTGGAACAAGAAAAGTAAACCAGCAAGACTTGAGCAAAACAGTCTACATGCAGCATTGGATGATTTAAGAGGGCAGTATGGATTGAAACCTCCAAGAAAGCCAGATGATGAATCCTGGACAAGACGATGGAGTTACAAACTTTGGATATGGTTGAAGGTTTTCAAGAGAACTGATGTGCAATTTGGTATTCGAGTAGGGCTTGGTGCTGCATGCATCGGCTTGTTTGCATTTGTCCCAGCTACAAAGGATTTTTTCAGTACTTGGAGATTGGAATGGGCATTGACTATTTACTGTATTATGATGAATAAATCTCTTGGTGGGACTACCATGACTGTTAAATGGAGAATCATTGGTACCTTTCTGGGTGCATTTACTTCCTTTGCAGTATGGAAGATAACAGATGCCAACGTTTATGCGTTGTGTTTTACTGGTATTTTAATCTCAATTCCTTCTTTTTACATAATCATGTACTGGAAGAAAAACAATGCCTTTGGAAGATTTATTCTTTTGACATATAACTTGACTGCGTTATATTCATACAGTATGATTCAGAAAGATTCAGAAGATGATAATGAAGGAGGGGATAATCCTATTATTGGGGAGATTGCCTTTCATAGATTTGTGGCTGTCTCGATTGGTATTGTATGGGCATTGATAATGGCTACTTGGTTCTTACCAAATAGTTCTAGACTCAGATTAAAGAATGGATTGTCTATTTTATGGTTGCGATTAGGGGTTATGTGGAATAGTGATCCTTTGGAGTATGACCCCGAAACCAAAAAACTAGTAGGGTTTAAAGCAGAAGAAGGTACTAATAAATTGCTTGCTGAATGTGAAACTTTATTAAAACAAGCACCAGTTGAATTCAGACTCAAGGGGGTTTTCCCAGCTTCAATTTATTCCAAATTAATCAAGGATACTTCTGCTATCATAGATGCATTCCAAAATCTTGATTTGTTAATTAAAGTAGATCCCACATTAAGTTCAAGTGAAGAATTTGTGATTAAATACATCCAGGTTGAACGTGAAGAAGTGGAACAAAGAATCTTTTTGGTGTTTTACATGATTGCAAGTGCCATGAAATTGGGTCTTCCGATACCTAGCAAACCAGCTTCAATAGAGCATGCTAAAGATAGAATGTTGTGCAAATTGAGTGAAGTGAGACGACAACAAGATGGAGGATTGGTTTTAAAGAATGCTGATTTTATCTTGTTGTACTCGTATATATTAGTTGCTACAACTATTAGTGAACAGTTGGAGAAGATTACGGCGCAAACCAAAGAATTATTAGGAGAGTTATCTGAAGAAAAGTTTCAATTAGTATGATGTAACAATGAAGGAAGATAAAGGTATAATAATAAAGTATAGTAGTTATGTAACTGGTTATAATGGAATATAAATAGATCGGAGGGTTAGCCATGGACATGTATCGTTTTTTTTTTCTTTTCATTTAGTACCCTATCATTGATATTCTTTCTCTACTTACTCTTTTGTTGATGAACATTATGTTGTTAATCTATTGCACATAGTTGAATACAACCTATGCGACTTTGTCATATGGAACTGAAAGAAGCTAACAAAAAAAAAAAATTCAGAAAAACATCCATCAACGAAACGAAGAAAAATTTGATTGCCATTTGAATTTGTAAAACAATTTATTACACCATCAAACATTCATCAATCTACCACTTCATCAATAAATCATGCAGTTTGAACCAGATAACGAAATCGGTAAGCAGTTGCACAAGAACTTGATTCAAAAGATATCAGAAGATTTTCAAAAGGCTCAAGACGATGCCCTGGATATTGCCGATTATATTATTTATTTGATTGTGGCAAAAAAATCCAATGAAGAAATAGTCAATGAAGTTCAAGATACTGCAGAAATCAACATAACTGTGGACTTTATTAATCTTATCTATAATGAAATTGCCAAGTTGGAAACCCAATACAATGATGCACAACTACAGCAAGAAGGAAATGTAAGTGGGCAACAACAAGAACAACCTCAACAACCACAACAACCTCAAGTCACTCTATCAACTGGTCAGATCCCAACAGGTCCAAAGAAACAGTTAACTGAAGAAGAAAAATTCCTTATGAGACAACAACGTTTTGGCGGTGCTGGCGCTGGAATTTCTAAAGCCCATGGCCGTGGTGGTATTACCAAAACTAGAACCAATGGACATCAACTTCACAATCAACAACAACAACAACATCGTCATCCTCAAGCACATGCTTTCAATAACAATACTAAACAATTCAGTAATATTAACCGTTTAGAAAGAACGTTAGCTGCTGGAGCTGGTGTTGGTGGTATTAAGAATGGGACCGTTAAGTTTGTTCCTCAACCTCCAAAGGGAAGATGTCCTGATTTCCCGTATTGTAAAAATCAAGCCTGTGAAAGATCTCATCCTACTAAAAATTGTTTCCTGTATCCAGATTGTCCAAATCCACCTGGTACTTGTAACTATTTGCATCCAGATCAAGATCAAGAATTGATTGCTAAATTAGAACAATCTAGGAAAGAATTTACCGAGAAAAAGACCAATAGAATAATGGTACAACAAGGTTCTTGTAAATTCGGATTAAAATGTGCCAAAACAAGTTGTCCATTTGCTCACCCAACTCCAAGTAACCCAGACGCCAAGATTGAAACTTTGGAATGGTGTCCGCAAGGTAAAGATTGTCAAAACAAAGAATGTACCAAATCACATCCTCCTCCACCAACTGCAACTGTACAAACCACAGAGATTTTATCCCCAACTGAAATAGCATTGGAACAATGTAAATTCGGTAATAAATGTACTAATGTTAATTGTCCAAGAAGACACGCTACATCTGCTGTTCCTTGTCGTGCAGGTGCTGAGTGCAGAAGGCTTGATTGTACTTTCAATCATCCTATCAAAGAAACATGTCGTTTTGGTGCTAGATGTACTAATAAAAGTTGTAACTACCAACATCCAGATGGTAAATTAGTTTCAACAAGTTCAAATACTTGGACTGCTCCAACTACTTCTGCTACTACTACTGTTTTCCAAGCAGAAGATCAAGTTATGGAACAAGCTGCTCAATAAGTACTGGAGGCATCAACAGATCAATTATGTGTTTCGAATTTTTATTAGAATTATTCCATCATTGTCACATATTATATAGTTTAAATAAGTCAATTTTTTTTCTTTTTTTTTGAAACTTCTTCCTTATAGCTTATGTATATTTTAATTTTAATTTACGAGATTACAAAGAGAAGAGGAAGAGAATAGTAATTGATTGATTTTCCCTCTTCGTTATTTTTTTTTGTTTTTAATAGATATTAAATATTAAATGATATATTATTTTTATTGTATCCTATTGTACAGTAGAACTAATTAATACACACTTAGTATCTTTTTTTACCGGCGGCAGCTTCTTCAGCGTAAACTTCCAATGGAGAAGCTTCCAAAGCAGTTTCAGTCCACAAGTTTGGAGTCAAGAAACCGTAAGTGTTACCAATAGCAACGAAAGCAGCTTTCAAGGTGTTTTCGGTAGTTCTGGTAGAACCGGAAGAAGTAGTATAAACATCTTCAACACCAGCCAATTGCATCAATCTCTTGACAGCTGGGGAGGCAACAATACCTTTACCTCTTGGAGCTGGAATCAATCTGACGGCAACGGAACCACATTTACCAGTAACTTTACATGGCAAAGAGTGTGGAGAACCCAAGTTGGAACCCCAGTAACCTCTTCTGATTGGGATGATGGCCAATTTAGCAATGACAATAGCGGCTTTGATGGCAGAAGCAACTTCTTTGGCGGTTTTAATACCCAAACCAACGTGACCGTTAGAGTCACCAATGACGACAACAGCCTTCATTCTGGTTCTTTGACCGGCTCTGGTTTGTTTTTGGACAGATCTGATCTTCATAACATCATCTTTCAAGTCTGGCAACAACAAATCAATGATTTGGTATTCCTTGACTGGCAAAGAGTGCAAGTAAATTTGTTCAATGCTGGTGATTTTACCGGCTTTGACTAATCTACCTAATTTGGTGACTGGAGTCCATCCTTTTTCTTCACCATCTCTTCTACCACCTCTTCTGGCACCTCTTCTTCTACCACCGAATTGTCTTTTTGGAGCTTCAGCTGGAGCGGACATGTTTATTATCTTTTGTTTATACGTTTAAGTAAGTCGGAATATTACGTGGAAAGCCGGGGTGTTGGTTTTCAATCGACAAAAGATTACTTGGTTAGCAAGAGAGTAAGAGGGCAGACTGGTCTGGCAGAGGATTGGTGAATGGTTTTTTTTTCACTGCATCTGCGACAGGAGGAACTAGAATCTGCGAATGTGTGTGAATGTGACGAAAAAATAAAAATGCGAACAAGGAAAAAATGTGGTAATAACCCTAAAATTCATTATTTGCACGTGACGAGAGATAGGCAAAAAAAATTGGAAATTGTTATGGAATAATTTGGAAAGTCAACGAATGGTTAATATAATAGCAATCGTTGCTAGGATCGACGTTAGTGTGTATTTTCATGCTTTACAGATATCAGGTCAGTTTGTTGATTTTGTGGTGGCAAACAAAAGGAAGAAAATTGCGGGTCCGTTGTCCGGCTGTAACAGGAGGGATATCGGAAGTAAAATAAAAAAAAAAATGATATTTTTTTTCTTCTGCTGTTGCGCTGGTCTGGGTTTTGTTACCCCATACATATTAGGAACAAAGAAAGGAACAGTTGTTATGTACTATGTAAGTGATACAGCTGATAAGAGAAAGCTAAATAATTATAAACAAGGAAGAAAATATTAAAAAAAAAAAAACAGCCCATAAATAATCAATAACCTGCCCCCGAAGGAGTTTATAATTATATGAATTTGGATGGTCACGAGATAACTAGGGGAACTGACAGCAAATTAAAGAGAATGGGATGTTTTATAATAAAAAAAAATTTGTGGGATTTCTAAGATTGCTATTCCAGTTAAAGTCTACCTTACTTTACATTACTTTAATGAGTACGGTTTTTTTTTTTTTTTTGGTTGCTAGTAAATGATTATCCCTGAACCACTCATATCTCAAACTTTTTTTTTTGCCTGCACTTTTTTTCTACTTCTGTTGCTATTTTGTTCTCCTTTTCTTTTGCCTTTACTCTTAGTAGTTAACAACTCTACAACTCCACAGTTTTTTTTTTGTTATTATTAACTGATATCTATCTATTCAAACCATCATGTCATCTGAATCAGCTCCATCAAACGAACAAATCAAACAAGATTTGAAGAAAGATGCCGAAAACATTGAAAAGAAGATTGCTCAAGATTCTCAAGAATTGAAAGAACAAGCCAAAGACAGTCTTTCTAAAGCCGAAGCCAGAGGTAAAGAATTGTTAGATGAAGCTAACGATAAAAGCAAAGAATTTTTAGAAGAAGCTAAGAAAGAATTGAACCATTTGGAAGAAGAAGGAAAAGATTTATTATCTAAATTCGTTGCATGGGTTAAATCAACCTCCCAATCAATTGGTACTTCCTTAAACAAAACCGGTGATGAAGTCTCCAAATGTGCCGCTGAAACTGCTTCAAGAACTGCCGTTGAATTGCAAAACCCAGTGGTTATTGCTCAAATTGCTGTTGTTGCCGGTGGTTTAGGGGCTGGTTACTTGGGCTACTTGGAAAGACACAGAATTAACACTGATAACAAGTATGTTGTTGGTATACATGCTTCTATTATCACTGGGTTAGTTTTGCTCGATGGTTACTTGTTCAGCACTTACTACCCTAAATACGATAAGAAAACCACAAAGACTGCTTAGATGAGGGTTTTTTTTTTGGTTTTGAAAACTCAAGCATTATCGTCCTTTCGGTAAAGGCACACATTATTTAAGTTATTATTATTTTAAAGTAAAATATATACACAAATGTTGATCTTGTAAATGAATCGTAGATTGATTGAAAGCCTTTTTTTCTTATTTTTTTCTTGTAGGGTTTAATTTGCGTTGAATATTTTACGAAAATGCGATAAAAAAATACCAACGGGGAAATACTAATGATAAGATTAATGAAGACCAAGAGAAAGAGAGAGAGTACAGGAGACACAATATAGGTGATTGCTACAAGGAAATATGAACAACACCAGAAGCATATTTCCCTTGTATAGTTCTTTTCATGTAATACTTATCCCCGCAAAAGGAACTTCTAGAAAAAAAGGACATCTTTCTAGAAATACATGCTTGATGCAGTTGACACGCATAAAAATCAAATTCGAATTTCTATTTTTAGTTTATGAACATCACGACGTATCAGGTGAAGACGAAATAGAAGAAGGGATATATGATAGGGGATGGGGAGATGGGATGGGAATGATAATGGCATAACAACAATTAGCCTAAATTCCTAATCTTACATTCACCAATCAAATTTATTTAGCAATGTAACATAAAGAAGTGTTCCTACATCAACAATCAACAAGTGCTTTTTTCCATTCCTTTTTTTTTTTTTAATTCTCCCCGAACTTTTCCCCTCTTTTGATTTGCCCCACTTGAAATTGGGTTTGGTTTCTTTTTTTTTTTTTTTTGATTGTTTCGGTTGTGGAAATTTAACCACATCTCCTAGACGTGCATTCTTTTAGGTATAATTCCTTGAGGATAATAACATATTTCCTCCTATCTATCTATCAATCATGTTAATTAATGCTTTTTTCTTTTTTTTTATATCTATTTGACGGGAATAAGAAAACAAACTAGAAACGAAAGGATTAAATCTATGAAGGAGATAACAAAACTAAAAATACGAAATAATTGAAGAAACCAGAAACTAAACAGTTGACGTCAAATTGCGTAAATACAAGAGACACAGTAGAATTCACAGGAATACGAACCAATATAGATTCACAATATGTAACTTATGACGTAAACCCATCCAAAAACCCTCAATTTTTAATTTACTTCTATTTTTAAAACATTCGAAATGAATCTGCATCACTTGACGTTTAAAGTTAGATTTGCCGAACAGTAATAATAATAATAAGGATAATTACATTCCATAACGGTTGATAACAAGAAAATAAAATACATCATCACGAATCTGTGTGGAGTAAATCAATCAAGTAGGCTATGTTGTGAACAATGGGGAATGACTTTTCCCTTAATTACTTTTGTACTGATTAAATATGTATAACGCAGGTAATGGCAAATCAATTATCCGTAAATTTTTTTTTTTTTTTCATTCTTGTATGTATTAACGGTTTAGGAAAGTGGGAAAGAGAGAAAATCCTGCATTTAGACTCTTCAACACACACACACAAAGACTAGTTACACAAAGTGGGAAACCGGGAAGATGATAAAAAAAAAGCATAACGGCATAGAGTAGAGTAGAGCAGGGTAGAAAAGAAAAGAGGAATTGTGTGGGAAATATCCATAACCATAGATGCATGCATGGAAAACAAAAACTAAAATATAATAATATTAAAGAAAAGGACACAAAAAAGATTAGTAGCTTATGTATGTGTTAGTGTTAGTGTTTAGTACTGGTGTGTGTCATTCAAAAAAAAAGAAATTAGGCTGAGCAACTTTAAAAATCCATTTGGAAATTTCCATGCATAGAATAAAAGTCATTATTTCTAGAAAACAAGGCTAAGCAAATATAATAATAATAATTCAATAACACAAATGCATGAAGTTTCCACGCATGAAGGGTATTTTATTATTTTGTGTAAAAATATCGTTTTTAGAAAATAACACAGAAGTGGAGAAGAAACAAAACGGACAAAGAGGAGAATTTAGTAAAGTAAAGTAAAGTGAAGTGAAAGAGAGCGTAACCATGTTAATAGTATCATAATCATAACCATGGCAATTGTTGTAGAGGGTGTTAAATGCTTTTTTATTTACTTTCTATTGTTGTTGAATTGGGTTGTTCTCTTGCATAACGTAGAAAGGTTAAATTTAATTTTATAGTATTTTTTTTTTTGGCAAATCGGGATTGTCGTTATTCTTACATCGTGAATTATTTTGTGATGTAAATGAAGGAATGTAAATGTTTCAGTTTATAAAGAGTAGGAATAAGAGAGAGATTAGATCGGAGTGTGGTTGATCATGACAGGAAAGAGAGAGAGAGGGATCACGTAAATTTGAATCGATCACAGCCTTGTTTTAGATGTAGTGAGACATAAACGTTGAATGTTTTAAACTGGTATTTTGAATAATGAATATTTACGGGGGGAGGGAAAACATACTCACCCCACTCAACGGCCACTAAAGGAAAGGGAGGGAGAGACAAATCACACGGCACGGCACTATGGCTTTTTTTTTCTTTCCTGGGCTTTGATAAATTTTTACTAATTAATTAAATTTTTTTTTTTTTTTTTTGATCTGCCATGGATCGAATCTTCTGACGTTATTTCTTTCTTTAGTAATACGAGATATGTAAAGTACAATTAGGGCTTGATATTTTTTTGCAGGTTGGTTATTTATTTTTAGAAACCCAAGGATTGATACAGTTGAACAGTTGATCAGTGGTTAGTTTATTGTATTTTAGATTTATCTCCTGCACTAGCAGACTATATCCATTCCATTTCATTCCTTTTTTTTCTTTTTAAATTTAGTAAGTTTAAAATTTTTTAGAGTGGGGGAAACTTGTCCTTGTCTCTCTGGTTTTTCAGTTTTCATTTTGATTTAATTGCCCACCAGTTTGTCAACGAATCAAATCGCGTTCTTTAGGGTTGGGAGCAATGATCATACAACCGGGAAAACTAAAACAGAATACCGAAAAAGGCAACAAAAACAATAAGACTAAAACAAAAAAGGAGTTTGTACCAAAAAAAAAAAAAAATTATTCTGGTTTTTTTTTTCTGTGTTAGTGTCAGTTGGTGAGTTTAGGAAAGTTTGTGTAATATAGGGTTAGTAGAAATTTCAACAACAAAACAGTTAAAAAGGGTTAAGAGAAACATGAAGCACCAATCTGCCAAAACAACAGATAGGCAATGAACTGTTAACACTGCTTACACACAAAACCATTAATACACACACACACGCACACGCACACACACACACGCATACCCATAAACTAGCACTAGACTTGTCCTTTGTGTAGCGTGTTTCTCTATGGATATGCCCATCTGCTAGTATGTACCATTTCTATAATCGTTTGCAAATCTGCTCTGACCAATTGCCATATATAGATATACATATAGATATACATCTGCAGCTGTACACGCACATACACTTACCCATACGTAGAGGTAAAAACTAAAAAAAATATCCTCATACATACACATATCCGAACGGAGAATATTTTCCACTAGATTATTCTTTTACTATTCTCCTTAGATATTCTACTATACGATAGGTGGCAGGTTGCAGTTGAACTAGCCACGGATAGAGAAGTTCACAATGCAATGGCATTTCGTTCATTTTTTTTGTTCTCGCTCAGTTATTCCTCTTATCCCTTGTTGTCTTCCATATTAATTTTCCTTCTTCATGTCAGAAGGGAACGTCAAAAGAACAGGTAAAATATTTTTTGAACATGAGAAGAGGTAGGTGAACTAATAGGAGAGAGAGAAGAGAGAGAAGAGAACACAATCGCACCCTCTCGCCACAGTCAATGTAAATTTACCTGCTGATCTCTTTTATGCATACATAAGGAACTAAAAATAGGTAATCGTTTTCTGGTTCGTCCTTTTGATGCATTAACGGTCGAAGTTCTTAATTTATTTGGTTTTGTGTTCGTACGTGTGAGTGAGTGAGTGAGTGAGTGTGTGTGTGTTTGTTTCGAATATTTGTAACATCCAGAATTGTAGGCGTAGAACAAGTATAAAACAATGACGTATTTTTCAATCATCATCATTAACACATTCGTAGCGATAATTAACGGCTGGCATCATGTGAAAAATGTTGTTTTTAATTTACAATTTCTCATGCCTTTGTTTTTCTTTCTTTCTAGAAAACTCAACTGGATGTGATAGAAAGAAAAAGAAATTATCCCTTTCAATCTTTTAGGTTTTAATTATTGCGTTTTTTTTACGTCTATTTTTCCAGTTTTTCCGCTCTTCATTTTTTTTCCGTTTTCTTTCTTTGTTCTATTATTATTCCTAGACACGTGAAGGTATTTAATTTGGTAAGCCTTTTCTTTTTATTTTTTTTTTTTAGATCAAGTTTGCATTTTTAAGTCAATTTTTCTTTTAATTTAGAAGGTTAGAGTTACGTTAGGTTTGGGATTGTCAATTGAACATCTCTTATCTTATTTTCTGCAAGGTTATGATTTTGTTTTTTTTTTTTTGGTTTTGACTAAAATCATTTTGGGCAAGAATTTCCGGATATGTAAGAGGAATTGAAAAAAATAAAATTAAAAATAATAACGATCATTCATTCATCTGCAACACCCACTGAACCATCGCCTCATACTTCATACCACCTGGCGCTATTCGAAAACTACGAAAGGACATAGATACGTTTTTTTCTTTGTTGTATCTCAAATGGTAATTTTGTGAATCTGTGCGAAAGTTTGTTTACTCCTCAGCACTGGTAATTAACAAACTCTACGTTATTCGATTTTTTTCTTTCTTTTTTTTCGTTCATGAGAGCATTTACCTCCGGTTATTTCTTAGACAATAACTAAAACTAATTCATTGTCTTTTTATTCTTCTGTGCATAATGGCTTGAATGAAAAAGCAATGAATTTAGTTAAAACCTGAAACCCCAATTCCAATATTGTTTAGTAACCCTCACATTGAAAAAAAATTTTTAGTTGAGAGCTAAATGATAAATGATTGGACGTTTGAATATATCTCCTAAACAGGAGTTGCTACTTTCTTTTTTGTAACACTAAAAAACACTAATTTCCTATAAACTACATGCAAAAACTAAATGCATGTATGTTACGTATACCACCAAAAAAACAACATAGTAACCATCTTGATTTTTTTTTTTACACGGCACGAAAAGAATCGTTCCATGCAAGTTTTTTCTTAGTGAATGAGTTTGCTTTAGCCAGACAAAAGAATGTGATTTTTTTTTAAAAGATTATTCTGATCTGGATAGATGCACTTCTGGTGATCACAGATTTTTTTTTTTTTTTTTTGATTATTCTTACGAATAAGGCCTTGCATGAATTGGGCAAAGAATCAAGAGTGAATACTTGTTGATATTTTGTGATCTTGGGTAATTTCGGCGACACATTAGAATTTGTATATGTACATGCAATGTATTGTACATTTAATTCGCGTTAGTTCCACTTTAGAATTTTTTGGCGCATTATACCCATGCGGTATGCCCGTCTGTATCACCGAAAGGCTTGAAGTGATAAAAAAGAAATAGCAAATGCAAATAGCATTTATTACAGTAGTGAGGTAAGAATCGTTATTATTTTAGTTGATCGTTCGATTGAAAGGACAAAAACTGGCAATTGTAGATTGAAGTGGGGGAGAAAGCATCGTTCTATTGCATTGGCTCTTTCTTCTATTGCAATTTCTTTTTCTTTCTCTACAAAAGAGGAGAGAGAAAGTGTGTGGGTGTGTCGGTGTGTATCCCTCATGAGATGCCTTAAATAGAACGGACAAAGGGAACGCACACCTTCTTTTCTTGTCCTTTCTTTGAACACAAGGGGAAAAACAATATTCCGAGGGTGAAAATTTTTTTTTCTATTTCTTTTTCTATTTCTGTTCTATTCTATTCCATTGTACCCTTTTCATCTTTTGTTTGAATGTGTAGAAAAAACATAAATTCACCTCCTATTGTTACCTTGTTTATAAATTAGGGTTTGTATATCCGGGATTAAAATAAGTTCTTCTAGAAAGATTAATTAAAAGATTAATAGACTATAAAAAAGATTAAAAATGAAAAATGCTAAGAAAATAACAAGGAGTTTTTTTCCCCCACTCAAAACTTTGAAAAGTTCAATAACCCAAATGCCGTACGCTTTTATCTATCTCTGCGACGACAATACTATTTTGCCTTATTACCTTTTGGTCTTCGAATCATTGCTTATGCAAAAGCAACTAGTAGTAAAAATTTCTTAATCGCAATTATAATATATCATAGAAGGGTTAATGGAAATATGAAGAAGAAGGGCCGGAGATCATTCCGTCAGTAGATCGGGTAGTTGATAGGTTGGTCGAGTAAAATTAACTATGGCTAGGGTTGACTTGGATTTCGTTGGGTACGGATTCGTTGGGGGGGGAGGGGGAGGAGGGGTCGTGGATACATTACCACTGTAATAGTACTTAATCATAATGTATATATGCTTATAAACTAGACAAAGATACGCCAGGTTAATCCTTCGGAAATTTGACCGTTATTTAATTTTTTTTTTTTTTTTTTTGGGGCAAAAATAAGTATTCACCCTCTTCTCTTTGCCCTTCCCCCGATCTGAATAATAAACAATTCACTTCGCATAATGTAAATCATCTTAATCTAAGAGATAAAAAGAATCAAGATATAATAATAATAATAACAATCACAATAGTAATACTAAAATGCCATACGGGTTTTTTTTTCTTTAACCATCTTGCCGTATCACTTGAACAAATGTTTCTAAATTTAGATAAAAGTATGACTCTTCGAGGCTATATCTGAAAGATGAATATCAATTATCTTTCCTTCCTGTTTGGTGAGCATCTTCAAATGTCAAGAAATTATTATTTCATCACCAATTAGAATTAAAGAGTTAGGGTTTACTAAAAGTACTCAGTCAATTATCCATTCAACAAAGTTGCGGATTTATGTAACGAATATTTTTTTTATCCTTTATTTTTCTTGTACAAAAACGTATCATGAACAATAAAGAATAGAGAATAAGGAATACTAAAAAAGGAGAGCACAGAAGAAACCGAGAAAAAGAATACCAGCAAAACAAGATTACAAAGTCAAGGGTAAATAAGGTTGTATGCGATACTAGATATTCGATATTAACAACATGTTAGAGGTTGAATAACAAGATTTTTTTTTTTTTGGGGGGGACAGAGATGATCAAGAATTTTTTTTTTTTAAAAAAACCAAAACGATGATTCTCAGAGATATTGAACATCTCCTTAAGAGTATACTTTGAGAATCTTTCATTTTTCGATAGATATCCCGTCACTTGATTAAACGATCTCTCGCCGTTTTCGTACCGTTTCGTGGTTTTACCAATCGCCGTTAATTTCCCGATTGGCCAATAGTGTAATAAGACGTCAAAAAAGAATAAAACTAAAAATAAAAATCAATGATGTCATTGTGTCCTTGACATCATTACTCACTAACCGCGCAGTCTATCTAACCGTAATTGTGTGCGTTTGAATTAGTGAGGTGAGTGACATGTAGTCATATGATCTTGTTATTTGTCGTTAGTCCTTGCTTAGCCTTCTTTCTTTTTTATGTAAGTGAATGATCGAAATTATGAGAGATCAAAAACAAAGTACTTGTTTAGTTGTGGAGGAACAATATCCATAATACGAACAATACACTAAAATACAAAAGAAGAAGAAGAAGAAAAAAAAATTGGTTTCTAATTTTCAATTATTATAGAGAACAATACCTTCATTGTTGTTTTAATTATTCCTTCTGTTTTAGTGTTAAGGAGAGAAAGAGAGAGCGAGGATATGGAGGGTGACAATCATAATGTTTTTAGAAATAGTGAACAATCAACAAAGGAAGCCTCCAATCATTTGCACTTTCTTCACCTTATTGTATAACATACATAAGAAAAACATTCCCAAATATAGTAATTATCAACTCAGGTTTAAACTTTAAGGCAAAACCCCCCTCTGATTCCGATTACTATAAGCCTTCAAAATTTGTTACAAGACAATGTTGGGGGAGGGGTAGGGGAGGGGGAATAAGAAGGGAGAGTGAACTGAAAACAAAACGTGCAACAATCAGAAGCTAAAGAAGAAATATCCTGCATTGAATCTTGTCAAAACTTGTTTCGGAAGATATACATATATAAGATATAAGATATAAGATATTTGATACACTATCTATTCAAAACCTAACTTTACCTTGACTAGCTTAACTTAAACCGATAGTTCTTCTAATGATGATAGCATTGCTTGCAGAGAAGAAAGCTTTCTTAAACTAAGGCGAAAAGTAAAACTCAAGAAACTCGACAGTAAATAGATCTGTTTCGTTTGATAAAGATTCACATTGTAATACTATTTCTAATTCTTGTTGCAATCAGTTTGTAATTACATAGGGGTTCCTCTTTCATAATTTTTTATTTTTTTTTTTCTTTATTAATTATTACAAGTCACGTGTCAACAGTCTTTGTTTCTAGGCTCTTCCTTCAGTCTCTTTCCCTTTTAATACTCCCTAGATTTTCTGGTACTCAATATTGGAAACAAAGAAAAATTTCTTTTTTTTTTGCTTCTTTTAATTCTGAGTAGAATCGCCGTTTGTGTAACACAACACAAAACACCACCGTCGTCGGAAAAAAAGAAATTCATACAGGAGTTACACAAAAAGCAAGACGGAGAGAAATAACCCCCGTACATGCGGAACACAAAACAGCCGGAAAATAAAAAATTATTTTTTTCTTTTTCCTCTTTGTGGATTAATTATTTTCGGTTTTGTGCCACTGCAATTTTTGTTCCTCTTCTGCTGCTTCTGCTTCTACTTCTGCTTCTTTTTTTGGTTCTGTACTATTCAGGTAGTTGTTATTTAAATGACAATAAATTGAGCACAACCTCCTTTGATCATTCACTTTTTTTTTTGTCCTAATTAATTACTTCAACCATTCATACCAATCTTCTTTTCAGAATCACTTCCTTGCATACGTCATACGGTGTGTTTTATTTTTAAACCAACAGTCATCTCAACGAATCCTATATAATCCCTGGCATTTGGTACCTGAAATTCTGAATTTTTTTTTTTTTGATTTTGTTTTTCTTTTCCTTTTGCTTTTCTTTTTTCCATATCCAGTTCTCATATATTGTTATAACCAAAACAGAAGGGATCCACTTATGTTCATATCATTATCTCCAAGACTATTACCATCCAATCGCTTTGATATGTTAGATCCTATTGATCATAACCAACACAACCCAAATACTACTGCAACTACTGATACTACTTCTACTACTTGCAACAGCAACATAAATCAAGATACTGCTTCTTTAGAAGATTTCCAATCTGACAAGCAACTTCAACAACAGCAACAACAGCAACAGCAACAACAACAATATCAATACAATTATCGTCAACAGCAACTCAACTCAATGCAACAAGCTACTTCATCTGGCTTCTCAATGCCTCAAGTTGATGAGGATCTCATGTTCCAAAATCAACCATTGTCTTCTCACCACCAACAACAACAACAACAGCTTCCACTGATGTATCAATACCAACAACCATTTATGTCTACTTCTAATTATTTATTAGACGATCCATCGTTTAGTAATGAAGATCAACCAGGGTTGGATGTTGAATCAACCAGTACTACCACTAACAGTTTTTATGGACAATCAGTTAATGTTAACTTAGGTGCCGTTCCAATTAGTTCTTCAAGTACTGGTAATAATTATAATACCACGAATGCTGGTCAATCGTCTTATTATGGTTCTTTCAACCCACCTCAACCACTTTATCAACAACAACTGCAACAACAGCAGAGTCTGTTTATTAGTGGAGGTGCCAATTCCTCAACTTCTTCCTCTTTATATTCATTCCATCAACAACAACAACTGGGACAAGAATACGGTCTTCACATGCCTACTCAATCCTCATTCAACACTAACACCAACATCTCCAATACCAACAACACCAATACACCACCAATCCAACATTCTCAGGACCCAACTACTTACCCATCATCGCATTCCATGACTTCTTTTTTCGATCCTGCAAATTATACTTCATCATCCTCAACCAGTAATGTTAATCAACAAACAATTAATTTTGAAATAAATCAAAATTACCCTCAACCTCCATTATCATCAACTTCAACCCATTTTGATCTCAACTACGCGTCATCATCTCCAATTCCTCAATTCCAACAATCCTCAAGTCTTCCAAAAGCATCATCATCTAGCATCAACACCACTACAAATAAACCAAAATCGAGAAGTTCCTCATCTCGTCAATCCCCTTTGATCAAAAAAGAACACGATGAAATTTCAGGGGATAAAAAATCGTATTCTAATTTTGCAAAGAATAGATATAGAGTGGTAAGAGGTGTTTCCGCAGGAGGTTGTACTACTAGACCACCTAAGGAATCAATTGAAAGTGATTCGATTTTTTTACCTGTTGAATTGAACTTGAATGCAGCATCAATTGAAGATGTTTGTTATCCTAAATGGTCAAAGCTGGAAAAACATGATAGAAGAAGAATTATCCGTATTGAGAGAATACAAAATGGTCCTAAAATAACTGCTAATTTCACTATAATTGGCAATGCAAATGAGAACCCAATCACTTTACCTCCTTCTTCCCCTAATGCTGATGTTGTTGAAGTGAGTTGTTTAGAATGTGATGTTCGAATCAATGATGAGTATGATTCACAATCAAGTGATGATGAAATATTATCCGGCACAAGTACCGGTGGTAGATCACCAAATTATATTAAGAATGAAGTTGATGGGGAATATTATCAATATTATATCACTTCGGTTGAAGTTGTTGAAATTGTTGAATTATTAATTGGAAATCAGTTCCGAGATGCTGCTGAGAGAAGAAGAGAAAGAGGTAGAGTGAGATCTAATTTGGTTCCATTCTGGTCCAAAAAACCAATTAGCTCCAGAATGAGTGAAGCAAACTCAGCCAATTCTCCCCCAAATAGTTCTCAATCATTAAATCTTCCTAATACCACTACCAATAACGTTGGTGGTCTCCCCACAAACCATGATTATCGTATGGAATTAGCCAAAAGAATAATGGGATATGAAATTAGAAAACCAAGAGGATTTGATAAAGAAGTTAGAATATTAAGATGGGATAAATTGATTCCCGCTTTGAAGAGAGCTTTACAAAGTTACTATACTGAAATACCCCAACAAGATTCTCATTTACTGTTCTAATTAATTAATCACTGGTGGCAAATAACAATAATAATAGAAATATTAAAATAAAAAGTTGCTTTATAAATTTGCATTCATTATACATTGTATTTTGATTTTTTTTTTTTTATATTTTCAATTTTACTTATTCATATATTTTATGGCTTTTTGTTTTGTTTTTTACTACTATCTATTTCAATTCTAAATGTATATGTATATATTTTTCGTTTACCTCAATAAGTAATATATTAATATAATAGTTAAACTATTAAGAATAACAACAAGAACAAGTCAATGACTAATAAAAACCCTGATCTTCTTCGATATATATGTCAATGTCAGGGTACCTCGTGTTGTGATCATTGTTAGTATTGTTCAATAACATTGTTTGGTTCTTCGACCCTCCTTAATATAAAACCCAACAAATTTATTCAATTGTTCATTGGTTCATTTGTTCGTTCAAGGTGTGTTTGTTTATGTTCAATGAATGAGGTGAATTGTTACATAAAATAATGACAAAAGAATGCAAAATTTACAAAATGACAATAAACAGACGACCAGAAGGAGAACAAGAGAAAAAAAAAATAAAAAAAGCAACAATCGTGTACTTTCGCGTTTGGTGTGTGTACATGTATATGTATTGATGTGAGTATGTGTATGTGTATGTGTATCTGTGCTGGATATGTAAGGTTCATGTTGTAATTGAATTTTTCACCGGTGGGCCAAAAAAGTTACATAACCCAAGTTTTCGTATTCTGTGAATTACGTCAATAAGTTTGTGAGTAGCAATCAGAAGATAATTTCTGCCAATTATTTCACTCCAACTACTCCCTCGGAAGAACAAATTGAGAATTTCATTTTGCCGCCCTTCTTTTGTGATATTTCCAAATTCTCTTGGATTACCACCACCACCAAACCATCGCTTACATATATATATTTATTTTGCTTTAATTGTTCCGGATTATTATTTATCCAGGGATAACTTGTTGGAACAGTTGATAGCAATCTACATTTTTTTTTTGTAAGAACAACTATATCCCTATAATTATCGGGGAAATGCGAAGCCCAAACCCAATACCAACCATGATACGCCCCCTTTCCCTGTCTCATTTCTGTTCCCTTTTTTTTTTTTTTGCTCTCTAACTCTGTCTCTCCCTCTCTCTTGTTCTTGGGTTCTCTTTGGGAGAACGTAGAAGTTTATCGTCTCATCTGTATCAGGAACTCAAAGTTTAAAAGCTTAACCTTAACGTTTAAGACTACTTTCAACAATAGAATTACAAGAAAAGATGCAATCATTCAACAATAATGATCCTATCCTTGAGATGGAAGAATAAACAGAACGATTAGCATGAGCTAGAGGGTTTGAAAAGGGCGGAAGAGGGCTCATCTTTGAAAAAAAATATGACGATGAGCTGATAAATCACATAGGAGACACAAACTATTGGGAATTACAAAAATTAAAAGAGCAAATCTAAAAGAATATGATAAAAGTGGAGCCATTCCAACTTGTATTTCATAAAGTTTCCACAAAATCAAATGCTCAACTTAATAAAAAAGAAAAAGGTTGTTCTCCGTATATGCGTCTAGTTGATAGCCTGAAATGATAACTAAACAGCCTCCGCTAACGTCAAAAAGCCAATTAAGCGTCTTTGAATTAATTTGGGAAATTATCAGATCTTCTGGAGTAAGTATTTTCTTGGTGTGTGGAGAAATGGCAAAAATAAGAGAGAATTCGATGTGATCAATTCCGGCAAATTGTTGATCCACTTCACCTACCCGGAATATCTCAACAGAAAAAAAAACATATATATACATACAAATGGACTGGTACTATTTCCTAAAATATAATATCTATTGTGATTACATTTTGCTTGACTAATCGTGATCCACATACAAAACAGAACATAAAGTACACAAACTGAACAAGGTAAGACAAAACACAACTGAACAAAGAGGTCCAACTAGAACAAAACATCCTGGATTTTATTGTTTCACCATTCCTATTGTACTTTAATCATTTGTTTCTTTTTCGGCGCACACTTTTTTTTGCACCTTCATTGTTTCGGTGGGCATGTGATTCACATAGCTGCACTATCAAATTTAACTAAACTCCCTACACAAAATAACCGAATTTCAAATTACAAAATGCAAGGAGGTCTCTCTGATTTTACACTGTCTTTCTGGTTCATTTCACTAACGAAATTGATATTGCGCTTCTTCACTAGTATAGAGCTCAATTAGTTTCCAGCTGTTTCAAGTTTAGTCGCAGTTTTAGTTTCTAAGCATTGGTATGATTTTAGCTTTCAGAATGAAGCTTTTTAATATTAACAGAAGTTCAATTACAATAGATTGAAGGAGGAGTAATAATAATAATAGGAGAGAAAGGGAGTAGAGTGAAGCCCCAAGATGCAATTAAATCTCATACAATAATACTATTCTATTCCAGTAAATTTGTCTATTTCTTGTTGTTTGTTGTTTGTTGAGATATGCGATGTGGATTAAATTTCTTCACTTGCTTTTACTAACTTGGGAGCCAATCGATTGCTTTTTTTGTATCTAAAACTAATTGACCAGTCAATAAATTTTGGTCATTAATTAATGACTAGTTATGCGCTGTATAACAAAACTAACAAACTAAACCACACCATATTGTACTAAACTTACTAGACGAAACTAGGCTGAGCTGCCAATACAAAATCTAAAATGCTTTGCAAAATTGTATTACAAAATTGTATTACTAAAATTTAATACAAGATTGTTATAAACAACCACACTCCTCAGTATTTTTAGAATACAAGTATGGTGGGTTAAAGCCGGTTTAGGGAAAATTATTCGATCTACCAATTAAATAACAAGCCGAACAGGAAAAAATGGTCTAGATTCTATTGCTTTTGCTGGTAGATGAAATTTCGTGTTTCATTATTTTGAATATCGTGATTATCGTTATTACTATTATTATTTTGCTTATGAACGTACCATATTCGTATATTCCCTTTTAACGAAAGAATGTGATCGGCGAACCGTAACCAAATATAATATTCACTTTCTCCATTTCTTTTTTAATATTCTTATTACCTTTTCTTGCTTTCAATTGTCAAAACGTTTTTTTTCTTTCATCACTGTTGTTTTAGAATAACCTTAAAATATGGCGCCATGATTTTCATCCAAAATTAATTGGTAATTGGACGTGGTTGAGTTGGAATGAGTAAGATATGTTATTTTAAAAAACTTAGCTTATTGTTGCCCCGAAAATTCTTTTCCGCCATGTTTATTTTAAAGTTCGCAAAACGTACGTTGAATATCTCAACGTTGAACAACGGAATTACATAACCGTTTCTGGTATCTCAATATCCGCCATTTTGGAAATGACTGAAGAGTCATAGATAGTTTATTAGTGGTGTATCGTCTTCAAGAGATTTGCTCTATATTTGTTTTTCGGATTTGGATTCCCTTCGCAATGAAATTTTACCAGACAGATACAAAAGAAACCTAATTAATAGACATGCAAGATGTAATAAACCTGGGACAAACAAAACAATCAAACAAAACAATTGTCAGAAAAAAAGAAAACGACAATCACCCAAGAAAACGACACTACACACGTCACTTCACAAATGCAATATTTAATGTTCACCAGTTTTGGTTCAACACTTTACTAATTTTCTTTTTTAAACCTGCACACCCCTATTTCCATCATGAGATTCATCTGAAACCGATTTTTCCGTTACTTGTAAGGATATAATGTGTATATACCAACTGTATCTGGATAAGGTTTTTTTGGTTATGTCATTGCAAACATTACGGAGTCCAAAATACTTATTATAGGTGCATAATGCATTCCCTTTTGGTTATGATGATGCTGGGGTAGTGGGATCTCAGATTTGAGAAAGAAGATAACCGCTTTAAGCAAGAGAAGCATATTTCAAATACCTACAAGAATAGACGAACAAGCAATGCAATATGTTATCATATTCAATTAGAAGAAAACGCCGTGAAAGAAAACTTTTCTGCGAGCCACTGCTTCCAGTAAAGTATTATTATTATACTTCTGGTATATTCATTATAATACTAATCAAAGCGGGTTGCCTTCTGCTATACTGTATATTCTATCTAGAATCTCAAAATAATTAAGGTCTGATCTCAACTTCAAAACTGTAGTATGGTGCAACAGTAAATCTCATCTTTGGATAGAGATAAAATTATTACAATTCAAAGCACTTCCACGTTTAACTAAATGCTACATTTCTGGTGATGTTGTGTTATAAAATAATATTGGATGCAAATTCGGAAAATTTCGAAAAATAGCAATTCCGACTCGCGGTCACGTGGGGTGTTGCGAAAAAAAAACTACAACAGCGATATATATACAAATGAAATAAATATATTACGTCAGAATAAACGAAATAAAATAAAATAAAATAAAAAAATACTGCACGTATATGATCAAGTATTATCAACAAGATAAAATCAAAAAGAGAAACCAGGACTTTTTACTTCGTCTAGAATTCAAATCTTCTTTCAGCTTCTTTCCAGTTGATAACATTCCAAAGGTTCTTGAAGTAATCAGCTTTAACATTTTGGTATTGCAAATAGTAAGCATGTTCCCACGCATCAATGGCAAGCAAAGGAGTCAAACTTGGATCAGTAATGGTGTCTTGGTTAGAAGTAGTGACAACTTCAACAGTGTTACCGTTAGCTTTGTTCTTAACAATAAAAGCCCAACCTGAACCTTGAATACCAGCCAATTTAGCATTAGTAATTTCAATCAATTTGTCAACGGAACCGTATTGTTGAGCAATTTGTTTACCCAAGTTGGATTCGGTATCTGGGTGTTGACCACCACCTTGAGAGACTGGAGCCAAGTTTTTCCACCATAAACAATGGTTAATGTAACCACCACCGTTGAAAGCAATGGCTTTTTGTAAAGCAACCAATTTCTTGACTTCACCTTTACCTTTAGCTTCAACGGCTTGTTCAATTGAAGCATTAAGGTTGTTAACATAGGTTTGATGATGTTTGGTGTAGTGGATTTCATTGATTTGACCAGAAATGTATGGTTCAGTTGCGGAAAATTCGTAATCTAATTCTGGTAAACTGTATTTGGATCTAACAAATGCCATTGAAGCACTTGGTCTAGCAGCGGCTCTGGCCAAGTTACCGACTGAGGATACAATACGACTGGTTGATCTTAATGAATACATATTTTGGGATCTATTAATCAACTATTTTAACTGTCAATTGACCAAGAAGAAAACGTGAATGAAAAATAGAAAAAATGAAAAAGCAAATGACAAAATTTAGGGGATTTTTTTTTTTTTGATAGTACAAACCAAGAAGAGGGGAGAATATTCTACACGACCTTTCTGTCTTTGTTGTGCTTTAACCACAGTTACCACCATTTCCGCCTCCGGAACATTCCTATTTTGAAAGCAATCTTATCCATATTTCTGTAATAAACGATTCCATTCAATTCAAGGAGACCAATCGAAATGAAAGGAAACTAGGGTTGTGTCGGTGAGGTTGCCCATTATTGTATTATAAGCGTTGTGACAAAAAAAACGTGCACGCCTGCTCTCCCCCCAACAAATCCGGCTTACTGTTTTCTATTACCGCACTTATTATTGGTACAGAAATAGACCGAAATTTTCCGGAGCCGAAACAGGACGGATGATGGGAGGAAGAAAGGTTATGCAAAATTTCCAATAGTATTCTATATTTAGGTTGCACAATACATTGTATATATCTACATACGGTTGACAGGAGTCAAACCTAATAAGGTCATACCGTTATTTACAACTTGTCTAGTAGCTTCGTACAATGCCAATCTAGCAATGGCAACATCTTTTTCTTGACCAGAAACCCACAAGATATCGTAACATGAAGAAACAATATGGGTTAAACTGAACAAATAGGTGACAATGGTAGATGGTTCCAAACTCTTAACAGCCTTTTTAATGACATCTGGGTATTGAGCCAAAGTTCTAACCAAATCAAGAGCACATGGTTCAACCAACAAAGAGAAATCGGCTTGTTCCAATTCTTCAATTGAAATACCGGATTTTCTTTGCATGGAACACAAACGAGAGTGGGCATATTGCAAGTATGGACCAGTGTCACCTTCGAAGGAGGTCATTCTGTCCCATTTGAATTCGTAATTGTGGATACGCTTAGATTGCATATCTTGGATCATAACAGCGGAAATACCAACCAAGTCAGCAATCTTATCTGGATTTTCAATTTGAGCGTATTTTTCTTCATTCTTTTGCATAACTTCGTGCATTTTATCTTTGGTTTCTTGTAAAATGTTATCCAAAAAGACGACAGTACCTTTTCTAGTGGACATACCTTGAACCATACCGAAATTGACATGTTCCAAGTTCTTGGCCCATTCGAATCCCATTTGTTTTAAAATTTCGAAAAATTGAGCACAATGTAAATCTTGTTGAGCAGCAATGACATAAATCATTTTATCGAATTTATAAGTTTCGTAACGTTTAATAGCTTCACCAACATCACGAGTCAAATAAAGGGAAGTACCATCGGATTTTTCAACCAATGCTTTACCCAATTTTTTGTTGAATTTGGTCAAATCAATCAATTTTGCACCACGGTCAATATCGATCAAACCTTTATCTTCAAACATCTTAGTGGCTTCTTTCATCTTTTCTTGAGGAACTTGGGATTCACCAGAATAAACGTCGTATTGGATATTAAGACGAGCATAAGTGTCAATATATTTGTCAATGGACAAATCTCTGAATCTGGCCCAAATTTTCAAAGCATCTTCATCACCATCTTCCATTCTTCTGAAGAATCTTCTGGCTTCTTCATTGGTAGAAGATTGGATCTTCTTTTCGTCTTGTTCAGAAGCATCAGCACCTTCAGCTTGAGCTTCACCTGTAGCTTCAGCGGTTTCTTTGCTGACATCTTGGTTGATCTTGACATAAACTTCGAACAAATGGTTGATTGGATCTGTAGCTAATTTTTCTTCGGATCCGTATCTTTCAAAACCAACAGCTAATAAACCAAATTGTTTACCCCAGTCACCCAAATAGTTGATTCTAGTAACATCCCAACCAACTTTTTCGTACAAATTGGAAATGAATCCCCCAATAATGGTGGATCTCAAATGACCAGCATGAAAAGGTTTGGCAATATTTGGAGAAGAGAACTCAACAATGGCTTTCTTACCAAGACCTAATGGCAAATAACCGAAATCTGATTTTCTCTTTAAAATGTCTTCAATGACTAACTTGTACAAGATTGATTTTTCAAAATAAAATTGCAAGAAAACACCTTGTGGTTTAACTTCACTAATGAATTTACCCTTGTTGAAATTTTCGGCCCATTCTTTGGATTTTTCATTTGGATTAATCCCTTTCAATCTTAATTTTGGAATTGGAACAATGATATCCCCTTGTTCCAATACCTTTGGAGTGTCCAAAGCTTGAATTATGATGGATTTATCAACGGATGAAATACGGTTTAATTCATCAGCAATGTAGTTTCTGAAAACGTCAACAACGTTATATTGAGGATGGGTGCCTTCAATTGAATCTGGTTGGGACAATCCCAATTCTTTTAAAGTTTCAGTGATGGTTGCAACTGACATGTTTCTCCTATTGTTTATTGATATTCTTGTACTTCTGAGAGATACTGCTCGATTGAATAAACTAATTGATGAGAAATTGAATTTCTTCAATATTTGCATTAAAGAAGAAAAGACAAAGGTTTGGATAAGATGATGATGATGATGAGTAAATCTGACAAGGAAAAAAAAAAATTTCGCTAACCAAAAAAGAAAATTTTTTGATTACCTATTTAGGAATATGCGGCTGCGTGTAAAATAGCGGAGGATTGAATGTCCATGAAGTTAACTGTTTGGCGAGCGATGACTAATAGTAACACTGATTGTGTGGTAATAATATGCAGAGTAAAAAGTAGTCTCTATTTAGTAGAACACAGTTAGGTGTTTCATACCTATGGTCACGTAGAATTTGCAACCAACTTTGAGAAAAGGTTCATGTATAGCCACGTCAACAGTTAGTATTATATATTACCATTATAATTTGACCGAATGGTTTTTGTCTGCCTATATTATAGCATCCAAACTCATTAAGTTCCTTTGACAAATATATCGAAAGAGGGTTTGAATCTTGTTCTTACTTTTGTTGTTGCTCTAGTCTGTCTTTTGCATAGGGTATCGATCAAAAAGGGGGGCGCAACAGAACGGAGGTGATTCGAACAAAAAAAAAAAAAAAAGAAGGGAACACAGACTTTCATGAATTCAGCTCACCGATAAAGAATATCTCACTACGACAACGACCACTGGAGATAAAGCCACCACGAAACCAATTCATCCAAAATGACTAGTGAGAAGATCAAACAATTACAAGAGATGGGATTCTCCGAAGCACAAGCCTCCGAAGCATTAAAAGCTTCCAATGATGATCTAGAGTTGGCAATTGCTCACCTATTTGAAGACCCGCCTCCACCACCTCCGAATACATCAAATTTGGAAAATAAAGAAAATTCTCAATTGGTTCCTTACAGTGATACAATTCAAGTTAGCAATCCACATGATATTCCTGACTTCTCCTTATTGACCGATAATTCTAGTGGTACCGCGGAATGGACCAATTTCAGACAAGACAACTTGACCGACCCTTATGGACACGCTCAAACGAATAGTAATAGCAGGGAATTTCGAGCTGGTCTTACAAATGATGACGATGACGATGATGAATATGAAGACAAAGGTTATGATGATCAAGATGACGATGATTATCCTGCAAGTGATCAACTCATAGATCGCAGGGTTTCCGAGACGGTGTTTGAAATCCCCCTTAGCTTTGCAAGAGAAGAAGACATATCACCAGCGGTTTTACCAAAATCTACTTCAACTTTACAGAGTTGCTTGATGTCATTATTAGTATCGTTATCACAGGTTACCAAGTTCAGACAAATATACCTTAGTAAGGATTTAAATTATGGATTTGATGAAAATTGGTTCAATCCAAACACTGAGTTGACCGTCGAAGTACCTGAAGAGTTCCAAGATAAACCATTGTACCGGTTTGTGGTTGAAGTTCAAAGAATATTGGGATTCTTAACTGCAGCTAGCAAGCGTGCTTTCATAACTGGTGAAAATTTGTTCAAGTCGTTACCCGACGATTTTGCAAATATTGACGATGAGTGGGAAGATGTGATCAAGAAATTTTACCTGTATTTAGTAACCGGTGCGGAAACTATATTGGACCAAGATCTTGGTCGGCTTTTCTCGATGGAAGTTGAGTGCAATGATGAAGAAAGAACCGACTTGGCAATCTTGCAAATGGAATTTGAAAACAGGGGTAGCACACTCCAAGAAGGATTCAATTCGTTGTTTTGGAATTCCGAGTTAAATCCTGTGTTTACAAAGATTGGGCCCTTGTTAACCGTACAAGTATTTGGTGATGATGAAGGATATCAAACACAGCAATTTGAAATACCAGAATATTTCTATCCAGGAGTTTATGCAAAGGAATATCAATCATTGGTTAAGCAGATGGATCACAAGAAATTTAATATCCACAAGGAAAGGTCAGGAATAACAGCAAAACTATTGGGATTTAGCTCATTTGAAGGAAAGAAAATCAAGAAGATTCTCCAGAATAGTATTGACTATTTCGCCACCACAGACGAGAAAGAAGCCCATGATGATTTATCAAAACTTACAGAGAAAATCCAGAATGAGTCAATAACTTTAAATGAAAGATTAAGGACACTAGGTCAAGAGTACTCCAAGATGGATATAACCAATACAGCAAATATTCTCAATGCAATAGAAAGTGAAGGTCTTCCTATTCCTCAAAAGTATATTTTAACAGCTGTTATCGTCTCTGATTCAGAGTATGTTTATAGAGCACGGGACTTGACTACTTCTTCTGATGATGAGTGGTTGTATATAATCATTGATCTGGCCTATGATCAAGTTCTGAATTTCCATTCTGATGTGATGAATTTTGAAGCAGTCCAATCTTTTGTGTTGGAAGAGACCAAGCTGAACAACAAACAGTTGATACTATTCTACGCTTCTGAAGACTCATTTGAAGGTACGCTGAAATTGCCCCAGAAACTAGCAGAATTTTTCGACAAAGATAACCATTTATTAGCACAGTCAATGAAAGACGCAAAGGCAAAAGCAATTAAAGACGAAGAACAAGAGGAAGATGGAGATGATGATGATGATGACGAGAGGGAGAGGGAGAAGGAGAATGGGTCCCATGATATGGATGTAGATTCTGACACACAGCACATAGAACTAAAAGGGGAAGATGTCGTTCCTACTAATTAATTATATGTAGTTCAAAAAGTACACATCAATGATTGAAATTCTTGTCGCACTCAACAAAAAATTTACACTACGCCCAGGACAACTCTCAACCATAACGATAGAAAAAAAAAAAATAATACTTAATCTTAATCTATCCTCCAGCCTTCTACACACTAGAGTCACTTGCTTAGCTCATCGCCCCCAATGTCATCCATAGGATATCCAGACGATTTCGAGAATAACAATCCATTCGCAGAACCCACGGTTCCTCCTCAACAAAGCGAGGAACCTTCCCTTGTGAATAATGAGAATGATGAACCACCACTACAATCAGCACTTCCTCCACAATCATCTGCAGTTGACGAAAACGACAACCAGGAACAATCACAACAAGAACAGGCAGCACTGCAAAACCCAAACCTATTGACTGAAGAGGAATTAAAAAAATTGATTCCTGAAAGATTCACCAATAAATACAGTTTAAATATTCAATTAATTGGAATTGAAAGAAATAAACCCGGGAATCCAATTCTTAAAATGAATGTGCAAGTTAAAGGATTACCACGATTTAGACAATCTATCTATAAAGAAGTACGCCGAACTTATATTGAGGTAGTCAAATTCAACAGGTACTTGACGATATCCAATTTAGAAGTATTTGTTCCTGTTATGCCTAGCTCTAATACTTCGTTTCCTTCAGGCGGGGAAGACGAAAAGAAACAACTTCAAAATGTATGGCAAGAATGGTTGGATAGGATCGCCACCAATCCAATATTGATAAGAGATGAAGAATTTGTATATTTTGTGGAAAGTGATTTTGGATATTCGGTGATCAACAGTAACAGGAAATCATCAGTTGCTAGTGGATTAATGAGAAAAACCTTGAAGCAGTTGGCAGTTCCTTATGATCCATATGAAGAGTTAGCGTCATTTAGACCAATTATTAAAGATTCTTATTTGGTTTGTCAAAAATTGTACAAAGCTCTCGATAGAGATTCAAAAACCGAAAAACAACTTTCCATCCATATATTTGACATGGCCAATAAATTAAAAGTGTTATCTGAATTTGAAACCACCCATCCAGGTATGAAGAACATGTGGGAAAAATTAGGAAAAGTCACACAGAAGCAATCGGATTTGACGTTAGTTGATTCGATTAATGAAATGGCAACATTAGGTGATGGAATTCAAACTTTGATAGACGATTTTTATGAAATCAAAGAAGCATTGACAAATAGGCATTTAATTATGAGGGAATTAACTCAAGCAGAATCAAATACAGCTACAAAACACACTAGTGCCAATAAAATCAAGAGCAAATCTTCATTAGATCCAATAAAGGTCGATGAAGCTTTAAGGTCGCTTGAATATGCTACAAAAGTCCAAGAATCACTAGATTTGCAAGTAAAGAGAATATCTGGGGAAATGATATTTGAAAGAAAAGAAGTTGTTGATTATACAGAGAGGAAAATGCAAAGATTAATGAAGACGTATACGTTACATAAAGTTGATCATCATCGTAAAATATTGAAAAATTTGGAAAGCATAAGGTTGGATGTGAGAAGTGTTGACGAGAAAGGTGGATTGTCTCGACTCAACAGGGACAATTTATCTAATTTAAAACATAACTTGACTCAATCGCAATCATCACAAGGTGATTCTTGGTCTTCAAGAACGTTCAGATCTTTGGAGAAGGAGGAGGAAGAGATCGAACATAGGAAACAAGACGAAACTGTGTTGCAAACAGATACCGTGGATCCTAAGAATGCTGCTAGCTTATTAGGTGTTGCCACTTTTTAATTTCCTTCTCTGGGTATAGCTTTAGTTTATTTGGTTATAGATGTATCATCGATCACAGTAACAATTTTATTTGCCGCAAATCAGCAAAACCAATTTGATAGTCTCTGCTTATCTTTGAAGATTTCTCGCTCGCGGTTTAGCTCTCTTTTTTGCTTTTTTTCTTTTTTGGTGTAATCTCTCAGTGTCAACATTTTGTTTTATGTAAATATATTTTGTTCTATGTGTTAGAATACCTGAATCAAGAACATTGACACATCCAACAACAACCTCGACCATGGATGTGCTACCGCAGTTGACAGAAGAAGATATTCGACATTCCAGGTCACTTCTAAGGAAGTTAAGACTACTAGATATTAAAAATGTTCTAGCGTCAATGAACCTAGACAACAGAGGAAACAAAACAGAGTTACAACACAATCTTCTCATTTACTTTAATAAAGGCATACAAATCCATGATAGTATTAGATTACATGCATTACGATACTTGATTCTACTCCTGCAGAGAAATAGGGACATGAAAAGAGATGATGAAAGACTACCTGGTTACAACCTGATTTATCAGAAGATTTCAATTGTTGATCCCATTATAATCAGAGACTACAAGGAGTTAACCCGTGGCAATTATGTTAAAAAGAACTTCCACCATGAAATACCGAGACTCGAGACCAATGATCCCATGCATATACACGATCCGATCCCTTTTCGTGGTATTTCTATATTTTTCAAAGAGAACCCATTTTACAGAAATCTATTTCAGCTTCATATATCTCCACAAAAAATTCTCGATTCAAGTGTAGTAATCTCATTTATTTTAAGCGACGGGGAGACGAAGATGCTACAGAAACCCAATTACAAGCTATACATGGTTTGTGCGAATCCTGGAACCTCGTCAAAGACAAAAGTAAACGCTGATATTGATTATCCATTTAATGTACAATTTTTCTTGAATGAGCAACCACTTTCTCGAAGGTCAAAAACATTACCTATTGATATAACCCCTGCATTATTACCGACACCCCAATGCAATTATTTGACAATGAAATATGACCCGAAGAGGGATCCTAATGTTTATTTGATGTATTTTTATATCACCAAGATAAATTCAATTAATAGCCTCCTAGAAAACATAATCCAAAAACCACAAATTCCCAAGCAAAGTACAATTAAATCAATTCAGGCTGCTAATATAGAAGGAATTTCCGAAAATGCTGCTTCCTATACCCTTAAAGATCCGCTAAGTTTTAAACGAATGAGATATCCTGTTCAAACTATTTATTGCGATCACGTGAATTGTTTTGATGGTTTGGCATTTTTGCAATACTTACTGGAAAATGATTATACTCCAGAATGTCCACATTGTAAGGCAGTACTGCTATTGGAGAATTTGCGTGTTGTTGAATATTTTAAAGAAGTCATTGACAATACGCCAGACACTGTGGAATCTATATTTATAAGTCATGATGGAAGTTGGAATGTTTCAGGTGATTTTGGCAACAACGATAGAGAGGTGATACTGTTGAGTGATGAAGAAGACACAATGGTGATGGATTCTATTATTAAAGAGGAAGGATCACAGTGGAAGAAAAAAGTGGTTGCACATGATGTAGCAGAGGAAGACGACCAAAGTAATGAGGATGCTGAAGAGGATGATGAAGAGGAAGATGAAGAGGATGAAGATGAGGATGAGGAGGATACAGAACGAGTGATAGAAGTAATAAGTGACACAGATGAGGAAGAAGAGCATAGTGACCAAGAAGAACAAGAAGAAGAACAAGAAGGAGAACAAGAAGGAGAAGATAGTGAAATTCAAGAAATGGAAGAAACCTTTGGGAACGAACATACTGAAGACAGAATTTCTGAACAATTTGAAGTCATTGTTATTAGCGATTCTGATAGTGATGACGAAGATGGACGTCCAGCGGATGATCAAACTCCAGAAAATATGGAAAATGAGATCACAAAAGACAGAGAAGGTCTGGTCGTTCAGGAACCAGGCACTGAAGATAGTACAACTATTCCCAAGGATAAAGATCATGAAGCTGACAAGGTTGTTCATGTTCAAGGAACGAAAAGAAAAAGTTCTTCAATTCCTAATTCCCCTGTACATGAGACCAATATTGCACACGACTACTCACTGTCTCAGCTACTGAATGAACCCAAATCAAATACATCACCTGTTCCAGAATCTAAGCTGCAACACCGATTCACCGAACAAATTATTGATAGTAGTCACAACCAAGTCTCGTCACATATCCCTCCACTACAAGTGAGGTCAAAGTCTCCTTCAGAATCAAGGGATAGAGAGCCAATTGATTCCAAAACTAGGTTTCCGAGACTAGGTATTGATCTGAATGAATACGTGAAATTAAGAGAAGAAATTCTTGAAATGAGACAAACAGAATTAAAATTTCTTGAGGAAATACGGGTGATGAGAAGTGAACAGGCATTACAACGAAAAGATATGGAATTGATTCACCAGAAAGAAGTTTATGATCTTAAAGATCAAGTTGCATTATTAAAAATGCAAAAATTACAAGTTGAATTGAGCCGACGAGAAGAAGAATTAAAAAAACTGGAAGATAGAATTAAGCAATTGGTTCGTCGTAAAGATGATCTTGCTAGTCTTCAACAAGAAAATACTAGAATCGAGACTCTGCTTGAGCATGATTTTGATCAACTTCCAAGGACTGCAGATTATGATTCTCGAGTTGAGAAACTTACCAATAGATACAATTCCCAAGAATCCACGAGAGAACGGTATTTAACTTCTTCTCCTGGGTCATCATCATCATCTTCTCCTGCTCCTCCTACAAGTAATGCTTTGGTTGTGCAGAATACACCAAGTACGATGGTAAACGTTTCAAGATCATCATATCAAACTAAGGACACATATTCTGGTACTCGAAGCACCATGTTGCAGAATGGACAAAATGCAACAGTGCTCCAAATAAAACAACTAAAAAAAATTAAGCAACAAGTGTTCAAAAATACACAGGATAAAGTACATCAACTTGAGCAAGATAAGAAAAGAGCAATTGAAGAATTTGATATATTCACCCAAGAGCAGAAACATAAATACACCAATGAAATAGAGTTTCTAAGTTATATTACGATAAGAACAGTTGAAAGGAAAGAAATAATCGAAAATTTCCATAATATGATTCTAAGTGTTTGTAACCAAGCAGAAAAGGATTTGAAAAGTTATGATGCTAATATTGCACAATTAAAAGAGTTGCAAAAGTATCAGAGCCAGATTCAGATTCTGAGAATTGCATCTGCACCAACCGTTGGAAATCCATCGCAAAGACAGTTGCAGCTACAACTACCTCAAGAGAACGATCCGTTACTACAATTCAGATACCCTGGCTTATTAAGAAGAAATAATCCATTGGAACAGAGTTTTAATGACAGTTCCAATTCTAGTTCACAATTTCTGTCATTGAATCCAGTGCCTTCACCTTCTGGCGTTATTCGTACGCTGTCTCCTTCATCCAAGAGACAAAGAGTTTCTACTAATTATACTCAATTTCCTTAGTTAAAACAAAAAAAAAGGTAATTGAGGAGGGATCTGGATATGTCTAGAGCTGTTCTTTATTCCGTTCTCATATGTGTATTATTTTTTTTTTTTGTATTTATTAAACATTATTGTGTATAATTTTCTTTCATTTTTTGTTATTACTATATTTTTTATTTTTGTAATTTTATCATTATATGTTAGTAGTAGTAGTTGTAGTGGTGGTGATATGTTGTTGAAACAAAGTGTATCAATATTTGTCAACTTCACATTGGACTTGGACCCAAATAATCTTCCTTTATACTTCCAATTGCATAAATTTCATTCACATCTGTTCTTGTACCAACTATCTTTAATCTTACTCTTGATCCCTTTTCAATATGTTCATCATTACTGGAATATGAAGGTGGGTTAGCAGCAGTATTGAATTTCATATCGGAAGGTATTAAATGAGTACTGACAAATACTGATAATGGACCAACATCGGCAAAAAATCCCATTTTATTCACAGTGGTAACAATTGCATCAACCACTTCTCCTTTAAATGGTTTCCAAACCACAGCTCGATATTTAACTTCAAATTCTGCCATCCCAGTACCGGGAATTATTCTTCCTTTACCAACATCTATGTCCAGTGAATCTAAAACACATACAATATATCCAAATTGCCCTGTACATGTCCCTTCCACATCACTTAATAGCTTGTCTTTTAAATATTGATCCATTTGAGGCCCAAAGAACGATGGGTGTAATGTTAAATTTAATGATAAATCTTTTAAAAAAAACATGGTAGTGAAGGTGTTTGAGGATGGTTGTTGTTGTAAATGATTAAAATTATAAGGTTAAATATACAATGAATGAATGAGTGTAATGTAATGAAATGAAATGAATACTTTCTGATAATCCAATATCAAAAAGATAGTTATAATACAAGTAAATATAAGTGTTGATATATAAAAAAATGAATGCAAAATAAAACAATTGATATTTCCTCCCAAATTAAATAAAAATAAAAAGACTACAAGATACTGGAGCTACCTTATACCCTCTGGCTGTCTCTTACTGTTTTTGTTCACTGAAAAAAAAAAAAAATCGCTGAAAAAAAGAAAGTACCATACAAAGCATTTGCGCCATTCACACGACCACCTTCCTGTTGTTTTCCAGCAGAAAAATTTTCAATAAAGGATAAATCCAATTATCACCAACCATAATCACCACAATCACAATTACAATCACACTTTACAATGTCTCAAAGAATTGGTACCAGTGTCCTGGCACTTACACGAGTATGGCATCACGTTGACGTCGCTGCCGATGACAGATCATTAGGTAGATTAGCTGTCAGTATAGCCAATACCTTGATGGGGAAACACAAACCAACCCATTCCTCCAATAGAGATCATGGAGATTATGTTGTCGTCACAAATTGTGCCCATTTAAAAGTCACAGGTAATAAAATGAAAGAAAAAACATATTGGAGTCATACTACTAGACCAGGTTCTTTGAATCTTATTCCTATGGAAAGAATGGTTGCCAACAAAGGATATGGCGAAATCTTAAGTAGGGCCGTTAAAGGTATGATACCTAAAAATAAACTCAGACTTGTTAGAATGGATAGACTTAAAGTATTTGATGGTGATGAACATCCATACAAGGACAATTTGATTGCCTTTGCAGATGAAATTCCTGATGTGAAGAAAAAGATTGAAGAATTGGAAAAGAATGAACAGAAGAGAAAGGAACTTAGAGAGAAATATTTGGCTCATCAACAAGATTAAATGGATAGAGTTAGTATCAGAAAATAGTCATATTAGTCTTCTTGTAAATAGCAAAGATAAAATGAAAGATGTGTGTTTTTTTTTTCACCAATGTTATTTATTAAAAGTACAATAATAGTATATATATAAAAGCTGTATAAACTCTGCTTCTTCTTTTCGTTTTTTTATGATTTTGTTTTATCCATTTTGTTTTTTTTTTACGATATTGTTCCCTATACACGTATGCTGACCCCAGATCTCTCAGTATATAATCTTGGAGAAATATTCATGGCCATTAATTCTTGGAACAATAATTTTGCAGCATATGGAATATGGATTTGGTAAATATTAGTTTTATTTTTACATGAACGACATTCAAATTGATTCTTCTTCAAATTTGCAATAACCGACATTAAACCACACATTCCACACACATGAACTCTGAATGCATCTGAAGCTTCCATTAATCTTTCTTTCAAGAATCCAGCAGCACCATGGGCAATCATACAGTCTCTCTCCATCTCACCGAAACGTAAACCACCATCTCTAGATCTACCTTCAACAGGTTGTCTAGTCAAAACTTGAACTGGTCCTCTAGCTCTGGCATGGATCTTATCATCCACCATATGTCTTAATCTTTGATAATATGTTGGACCAAAGAAAACTTGTGCCATTAATTTCTTACCAGTATGACCATTATACATCACTTCAAATCCTCTTGATTGGTATCCATGTTCTCTCAACAATTTAGCAACGGCCTCAGCTGTAACATCTGTAAATGGTGAAGCATCCCCTTCAAACCCAGACAATGAGGAAACTTTGGATAATAAACATTCAATTAAATGCGCAACCGTCATACGAGATGGAATGGCATGAGGATTAATAATCAAATCAGGTACAACACCTTCAGAACTAAATGGCATATCTTCGTGTCTATAAGTAACCCCAATGGTACCCTTTTGACCATGTCTGGATGCAAATTTATCACCAATTTGAGGAACTTTAGTTGTTCTCATTCTCACTTTGACGAATTTAGACCCATCACCATTGGTGGTTAACAAGACTTGATCGACAATACCAGATTCCGTACTTCTCAATGGAGTAGAAGCATCTCTCTTGGAGTGATGAAGAGTTCTTTGACCCAATTCTTCCGTATCGGCGGGTATGGGGGTGGTTTTACCAATAATTATATCTTCTCCACTTACTCTTATACCAGGGGCAATTAAACCATCTTCGTCTAATTTTTCATATGTACCATGTTTTAATCTTAAGGTGTCTGATCTTGAAGGTTTTTCAAAAGTCTCAAGCAACTTCATACCTTGTCTCTTTTCTAAATCCATGTAGGATCTGAAGAATAACGATCTGAATAACCCTCTATCAATCGATGATTGATTCATGATCATAGAATCTTCTTGGTTATAACCTGAATAACATGCAATTGCCACAATAGCGTTTTGACCTGCTGGAAGCTCACGGAACTTCAAATATTCCATGGATCTAGTAGTGGCCAATGGCTTTTGTGGGTAGTACAAGATATTTGCCATAGTATCCATTCTCACTGAGTAATTCGTCAAGAAAACACCCATAGCTTGTTTACCCATCGCAGATTGATAAGTATTACGAGGAGATTGATTATGATCTGGGAATGGAATAATAGATGCTGCAACCCCCAATATCATAGAAGGATGAATTTCACAATGGGTATATGTATGAGTATTACTACTAGTAGTTGGTTTAATTCTTTTGGCTGGATCCAATTCTTGTTCTTGTAATTGTAATTCTTGTTGTTCACTTTCAGATATAGAACTTTTAGATGCTTTAACATCATCGGGACTCATAGCAATCATTATGGTTTCTTCTTCTTCGGCATCGACATATTCAACAATACCATCACTTACTAATGACGACCAAGTATAATTTGCAGATTCATCAAATTCATTGTCTTCTGGTTCCTCATCAATATCTTCCATTGCCAAACGTCTCACATGTTCTTTGGTAATCTTCAAATCACCCTTAGTTGGAGAATCTTCTTTATCGTCAACAATGAAAAGTGGACGATAAACACGACCAGCATCAGTAAATATTTTGAATTCCTTTTCTCTGATATCTCTGATGATGGAAACTTCTGGAGAAATATCACCACTTCTTCTAAGATCACGGACATATTCAACCAATGGAGCTGGATCTCTATGAACACCAACCCAAACACCATTAACAAACACTCTGGTTGAATCTGGTGCATTGGATGGAACATAATCTTCCAAAACTTCCAAACCGAAATCTCTTAAAAATCCCAATATTGGTTCTGATGGTGTACCAACAGAAATACAGGTCATTAACGATAAATTCTTAACCAAACCACACGCTTGACCTTCAGGGGTTTCGGCAGGACACACCAACCCCCAATGAGTGTTGTGCAATTGTCTAGGTTTGGCAATCTTACCATCTCTACCAATAGGAGTATTGGTTCTTCTTAAATGCGATAATGTAGAAGAATAAGTATAACGATTCAAAACTTGGGAGACACCAGCTCTTGAACTCATAGCTTTTCTTTGTTCACCCCAGTTACCAGTAGCCAAAGAATATCTCAACCCATCGGTAATAGTTTGTGATTTAACAGCTAAGGTAAGATTGAAGTCACTATCATTTTCAACACATCTTTGCATATAACTATAAATATCTTTAGTCAATTTTTTGAATAAAATACGGAATAAACCAGCCAATAATGGACCAGCCAAATCCAATCTTTTCTTACCAAAATGATCTCTGTCATCAGGTTCCTTTCTTTCTAATGCACACAATAATAATCTGTTCACCATGTAACCTAAAAAGAATGCTTTTCTGGTTTCAAACCCTTCTTCTTGGGTGATATTTGGTAACAATTCTTTCTGAAGAATATCTTTAGCATATTGAATACGTTTTTCTCTTCTGATACCTAATACACCTCTTCTACCAATGAAATCAAGGGCAACTTCTCTTTCTTGGATAACGAAACCTTCTTCAACACATGGTTTCAACATTTCCAACATTTGCCAATCATTGGCATCATAACAAATATGTTCCAAAATATCCCCATCAGGAACAACCCCCAAGGCTCTGAATACAATAACAATAGGAATATCTTCTTTAATATATGGCAAAGTAGCTTTAATGGTTCTTCCAGCCACCCCTTTTTCATCTCTACCATATAATTTAATTTGCATCGATGAAATCAATCTTGAACCTTTTTCAAGAGCAGATCTAATTTCAGCCACATGAGAAATTGGAGATGGTGCAGCTTTTTTAAAGACTTGAACAATATTGGCGGCACTTCTTTCTTGGGCAATCAAAACTTTTTCAGAACCATTAATAACAAAGTAACCCCCCATATCATAAGGACATTCTTTTAATTCATAAAATTCGTGTTCTGCCAATCCACTCAACATACAAAATTTGGATCTTAACATAATTGGAACTTTACCCAAGAATACTTTACTTTCAGGTCCTTCTTTAGAATTATCTTCAACTTCGACCCATTCCAATTCATTTTCTTTTCTTTTATTATCATCAGATTCGAATTTCTTTTTGGTCATATCAACATATAATGGGGATGAATAAGTCAAATTACGAAGTCTTGCTTCTTGTGGGAAAACAGCATGGGTGGTACCATCACCTTCCGTTTGAGAAGTTTTAGAAATATAAGTCTTACCAAAGATAATTTCTCGACGGATATTGGTGTGATCAGATTCAGAAGTGTGTTGAGCAGGTTGATCTAAAATCAAATGAGAATCTTCCCAAACTAATTCTTGAATACTGGTTTCAACGAATTCATCGAAGGAATCAAGTTGTTGAGACACTAAACCTTTTTCTTGGAAAAATGATGAGATAACAGTCCAACAATCTTCCTGAGTGATAGTTTCATTTTCATCGTCATCGTATCCATATGGATCGGCCATCGATTCGTCAACAGCAGACATGATTATGCTCGTGTGGGTATTGTTTAGGAGGGCAAAAACAGACAACTGGCAGCACTGTTTTGTTTGTCTTAGTAAGTTTTTCTTTTTTTTTTTCCTCTTTGGCTTCATTTTTGGCGATTTTTCAACGAGTGAGAATCATTATGTTCAGTTCACACGACTAACATAACTGGTTTGTAGTGGAAAATTTTTTTGCTTTTTTTTCCTTTTAAGTTCTTGGTCAAATCATTATCAAACAATACTCCCTCCAAACCAGAAAGTATCACTAATCATCTGAAATGGAGTCAAATAGCCGTACAGTATTGGATTCTGTGTTCAAGACCTTCACTAGATCAGTGCATCATAAACCGTTAAGACCAAAGAAATATCCCCAAGTGAATATTAAAGATGTTCCATTAAAAACTGAAAGACAAGGATTTAGAAAAGTTAGACCACCGATTATTGCCCAATCACCAACTAAAACGTTATTTTCAAATTTAGAATTAGCTAAGAAATATATTGAAGCAGGTAAAAGAGTGCCTAATAGATTTATGGCACAAATGGATTCCAAAAGGGCAGCTGAACAATTTGAAGAATTTCAAGATCGTTTGGCATTTGGAGAACCTCATTTCACCGTTGGTAAAAATCAAATTTATTTCCCACAAGGTAGAATTTGTTTATTACAGCCTACAGCAAAACATACCCCATATCAAGCTAGATTTTTAGTGCCAAAAAGTATGAATAAAATGGATTTAAGAGATTATTTATGGAATATATATGGATTAAGAGCATTAAATGTTACAGTCCAATTAGCACCTGGAAAATTTACAAGAGGACCTTGGGATAACGGAAGATATAGAATGTCTCAACATAAAAAAATGACAATTGATATGATGGAACCATTTATTTGGCCAGAAGTTTCTGCTGAAAAACTTGATTCTGTGGGTCAACAAAAGAGAACTAATGAAGAAATTGTTTTAAGCAATACTGCTAAAGGTTCTGATAAATCTAAACCATTGGATGTTTATGGTGGTATTTATAAACAAAATATTGTACCAAAACCTTTTATTCCTGAACAAATGAAACGTTCAGGTAGTAAAGTTGTTAAATCTTTGCAAAGAATTAATAGTGTGAAGGAAGAGAGAGAACTGCTTGAAAGATTCTTAAAATTATAAGAAAACTGGCAATGAAAGACATAGAATAGTACCCGAACCAGAACATGAACTTGCCTGTCTAATATTTAATGCTGTAAATAGAATATTTCCAATTATTATTAGTACACTGGATAAATTGTGTATGTATATATATATATTTGAAGAACAAAAAAAAAGACCAAACTTAAAGCTATTCAAATTTCAAAATCAAAATGAAAGTAAAAGTAAAAGTAAAAGTAAAAGTAATAACCGATTGAGTAGTACCAAAAAAAAAAAAAAATAACGATAATAACATAATAAACATCTCTAATAACCAACTTAAAAAAAAGAATGAAACGAACTAAACCAAACCATCAAATAATAATATAAAGAGCCATTATAATCACCAGAAAAATCCTTTTCTTCTTGTAACTTGGGCATTTGGATCATCCGTGCCATCCACAACATCAAATTCTTCATTTGATTTAGGAGGAGTATGAATATCCTTACTAGTAGTTTCTGCTACTGGTACTGTTTTTGCTGTTATGCTTGTTGGACCTTCTCCAGCATTGGTGTCTTGTGGGTTGCCACCAGTCCATTTATTCTTCATATTCATAACCATAACAAAAGAATCAAGTACATTGGTATAATCACTAGAAACGCTGCCGGCTTCTGATGGTGATGATGATGATGATGTAGTAGTTGTTGATCTTGTGCTGTCTTTGAGGAAGATGGAAGACAATCCACCAATTGAAGATTGTAAAATAACTATAGGATCATTTGTATACTTCTTGATTGTTTCCATGTGTTGTTCTATCCAAGGTTTAATATAAGAAAAGTAAATCAACCCTGAACCAGTTGAAGTGAACTTCTTCCATTCAATTGAATTATCGAAAGTTGAATTGACATCTATATCATTTTGAATTGAAACCATGGGTAAGATTAACCAAAAATTGAATACCAATTTAAATAAGGAATATCCTGGAATAATTTGATTCAAAAACAAGAGGTTTTCCACCAACGATACAATAGCAAACACAATCCAATAGATAAACCATTTTTGTATAGAGATCAATCTGATTTGTAATGTTTGCTCATCATTTTCATTAAGTTTTGCATCTTTATAAAAATAATTCAATGGAACTGTAAACCCACCGAGCTTTAAATTTTGGGATGCAACGGCATTGGTAACTTTGGTATAATCTTCAAATGCCCTACATGAAGCAATAACTGGATATACAACAGCAACTAGTAAGCTAAATCATAAATGAAATGTTAGTACGGTAATACTTATGAAAGTGAGGAATGCAAAGGCTAAACCATGTGGTGGGGGGCTTGTGGTTGTGGGGTAATGTGGTTTTATACTTGAATCAAGGAATTAAATACATACCTTAATATTGAAATGAATCCCATAATTAGTTAGTCCGTGGTTATATGTGTAAGAATATGTGTATTTGTATGGATAAGGATGTTTTTGAATTGTTAATGATGATAATAGATAGTAAAAGAAGTGGTAGTAGTAAAAGTGGTAATAGTATTAATAAGTACTAATGGGAGTAAATAGTAGTGGTAGTAGTGGTAGGCAGAAAGTAATCGTTGTGAAGGCGGTGGTAGTGGTGGTAGTGGCGGTGTAGTGCTAGTGGTAATGATGATAGTTGTGGTAGAAGAAGTAGAATAACAATAATAAAAGAGTAGTGGCAAAAATATTTATAATTGTTATTGTACAATAAATGTGTTACTAAAATTGTAAGGGGGTTTATTATCTCAAAAATGTAATGACAGTAGGTAGTGTACATATTACAAAAGAATGTATGTCTATCTCTATTTATCAATCTACAAACATATCTTCATATACTCTGATAAGGCATCTCTGATAAGACATTTAGTTTTATAGTTGGATTAATAAATAAATAAATAAATAAAATTATCAAAAGTCTCTTGAATATCAAATAAATATAAACCATATACACATATATATAAAATGTCTTTCAAACCGTCTTAATTTTTCTCTTAAGATAAGAAACCACGTTTCTTCAATTGGTCAACATTCCAATCCCACGTTTCTTCACCGTATTCAGGATTGGAAGCAATGTTACTTGGTTTTTCAATAGTACCCCCAGTTACAATATAATCACCATTATTGTCTTTTAATGACAAACTTGGATCTAATGCGGCTCTTAATGTGGCCAAGGAACCTTCTTCAACTGAAACACCAATGGTTTTATCGGCAGCAGCAAATACTCCCTTGGCGGCGTATCCAATAATTGGCATGTTTTTCCAATAATTGTACAATTCAGTTCCAATAACCACCCCAGGATGGATGGATAAACTCAAGATATCAGGATATTTAATAGCCAATTCTTTGGTGAATTGAATTTGGGAAGTTTTAGCAAGGCCATATCTTACCCAAGTATAAATACTATTTGGGAAGCTGTCTAATTTATTATTTTGAGGTGGAATATGTTTAAATTCAAAATTATGACCAATTGATGCTAAACTGACAATTCTTGGGGTGATTCCAGAACTAACTGTGGCTTGTAAATATGGAATTAATTTCAAAGTCAACAAGAAATGGGAAACAAAATTGACTTGGTATTGAATTTCGTAATCGTCTTTGGTAACTTCATAAGGAACACCCATTAATCCAGCATTATTGATTAAAATATCCAATGATTTTTCTTTGCCGGAAAAATCTTCAACTGCTTTAATTACAGTTGAAAGATCTAATAAATCAAGATGAATATAGTTTAATTCACCAACAGTGGCTTTAGTATTGGTGGTTTGTCTCTTCTCAGCTTCAATTTTAATATCTTCTATTGCTTTCAAAACTTTAGATTCAGTTCTACCTGCTAAATAGACAACATATCCGTGTAAATATAAGTGAAGAGCAGTAAACCAACCAATACCTGAATTTCCTCCTGTAAGTAAAACAACTCTTCTCTGTTCTTTAGGGCTATAGAAAGGAGCCGTTGTAGGATCAAAAAAGTTACTCTTGTCAACGAAAGGCATGGTATTTGATAGCTAGTGATTGATGAATAGATTGTAGTTGTGGTTGTGGTTGTGGTTATAGAACAGCAATCTTAAAATTGTGGTGAAAAAAAAAGAGAGATAACACGACACCTCGCCTCGACTGGCATCACATCGCCCTGGATGTTTAATGTGGGCTGTTCTAAGGAGGAGGCGTTTGACTTGTTTTTTTTTCACGTGCAAATTATTGCTCCTATATTGAGGACAACCAATTGATATGGACAGCAAGATGGTTAAAGATCAAAGAAGGAAATTTAAGAAAGGGCTAATAGGCTGTGTTTTTTTAAAGGATGGTGGCTTTCCTGGATCACGTCACTAACTGGACTACAAAGTAATAATGACGGTGAAATAAAAAAGAATGTCATATGGCCGCAAAAGCATCACCAATAGGTTGGCAACCATGATTCTATTCTAATCTGTTTGACGTAATGATGGGCTGATGAATACTTAAACCCCTTGTGAATGTTCGTTTCGAATTCGGAACATTCTATTGTAATATCTGGGGTGATTGTTGCATTCACATATGAAAGATAAAATCGTGATATATATCATATATCCCCTGATAAAAATGGTGAAAAAAATAACACCATTTTTTTTTCTTATTTGTTTGTGATCTGCAGATTAAATGTAGAGGATGCAACAACGACTTCATTGTATTGTGGTTTTGTTAAGAAAATATGTTTTTTGACTGGATTGAATTGATTCGTGTAAACAGTTGATTATATCAGGTCAAGTTAGTTTCATATAGGGGTAAAGAAGAATTATGGTAGCTCAGAAATAAATTGTGGGGTAGTTGATAATTGGAAATTCAATCCTGGTGTTGGACGGAACATGGCAACATGCACCCGGCGGTAGAATGAAAGAAAAAAAAAAAGAGAAAGTTAAATGTTGATAAGAGAAAAAAAAGAATGAGAGAGACCAAAGAAAGTAAGAAAAGGAATGTGTGTGTGGAGATGTCGGAGTTGCATTTGTGTATTATATTTTGTTATTGTGGTACATACGATAAGAACAAAACATGTAATAAAATAAAAACATAATCTACCATAAGAGAAGAAATGATACTATCACAAACCACAATCAACTATTATTATTAGTAAGTGAGTTAGTCAGTGAGAACATCTTTTCATATTCATAACCCATTTTGATATATCCGAATCAAGTCATGTAAAATTTATTTTTTTTAATCGTTCTTTTTGAGATTTTTAGATAGAAAATATCAAGCTATTAAAAAAAGAGAATAATGGAAAGATAGGAGGGGATGGAAGTAAAGATAGCAAGGGGAATTTAGAAAGTAGAAGAAGAACAATTGGAATCACAATGTAGTCTCTAGTGTGATAAATGTGGATATTTGCCTTGGATTGCTCTGTGATAACTCCCTCTACCTTCAGGATCAATCAATCAAAAAAAAAAAAAAGAAAAAAAAACACACACACAAAGAGGACAAAGGGAGTGAGTACCCATCACATTATAATTCATTGCAAAAATTGGTTTCGCCATCTAAAGTGTAAATACCATTATGGTAGTATACTTCCAGTATGTATGTACGTATGTATGCATGTATGTATATATGTATGTGTGCATATTGGTAGTGATTATACTTGATGATAATGAGATTAAGATTTGGAGAGACATTACCTCAAGGGGAAAAAGATCAGATACTTTAGATAATTCTCCTCTCTAATCAAATTAGTAAGGTAACAACGTACAGCAAGATGAAGAAGAAGAAGAAGAAGAAGAAGAAGAAGAGGAGAGCGATATAGATGTAGATGTAGATGTAGATGGAGGTAGTAAGTGAGTTAATCAACTAAGTTTCATGTAAGACAATGGGCGGAGTATGAAATATAAAAAGTGAAGTTATGGAATATGGAATTTTTTTTTGATATTCCCCTCTTGTTTTGTTCTCCTTTTTTTTGCTTATTAAATTTCACCTTTTGGTAGCACACAACCCCTCCTCTTTTGCTCTATCCCTCTATATCTCTCACTCTCTGTTACTCTGTTCACTATCAACTTCCCCCTTTTATAAATCAAATGCACAAATTGGAAAAACCGATTCACCCACACTTAAGCCAACACCAATCACAACTCTAGAACATTAGATAACATTTATGATACAAAAAGATTTAGTTTCGTATTTGATGATCTTCTTCTTATTTACTAATGCATATTGTATTCACCATTTTGTATTCTTATTAACCCACATTTTCTTTTTTAACTTTCCCCATTGTTACGTCATTCATTTTTATTTTGTTAATTCTTCTATTGCTTTCTAATCAAGTGTTGGGAATATAAAAAATGTATACAGCAGAATGAACCCCGGCTGATACTGCAGAATGTTGGTTCCGGCCAGGTCAATCCAAATTTAAAAATTCAAAAAACTCCGAAACATATATTGGCCACCGTGGGGCCACCGTGGGCTAAATCTATCTATTGTTACGTAGTTTCAAGAGATTCTTCGTAGGTCCGGGCAGTTCACAAATTGAAAAGGGAATTTCTACCAACAACTTGTATTCCGTACGGGATTGAATGTATGTACATATTGAAAATGAAAATGAAAATGAAAATGAAAATGAAAATGAAAAAAATAAAAGAATTGGTTGTGTGGGTTATGCAATAAAGGAAATATTGCAGTTGATGTTGAAGTTATAGTTATAGATATAGTTGTAGTTGTAGAGTTGGAGAAACTTTTCCCCGTCGTTTAATCGTTTAATAATTGCTTTCATAAATTTAGCTGTGAAAGCAAATCTGATTGTCAAACAAAAAAAAAAAAATGGGCTTATCAGTGATTTATTTTAGTAGTGTCAAACACAAAATGGAAAAAAAAAGAGGAGGTTATTATTGTAATAGTACTAATAGTAATAGTAGTAGTAGTAGTGGTATTTGCTGTACTCCGAAAAGTGGGTTAACATTTTTTTTTTCTTTGAAAATAAAAAATTATACACAAGTACACTACCCTACATTATCCTTAAACCAAAAGCAAACCACTGATCTTTTCCGTTCCTATTTTCTCTCTTCTCTCTTCCTATAAATAATCATCAATATCTCCCTACTTCCAATATTTATTTATAATTTAATTATTTTTTATTTATTTACTTCTTTTTTTTAATATTAGTCATCATTAATCACTACTCATTAACTATCAATTAGACAACAACCACCTCCTCCTAACACACACACAGATATACATATATATTTATTTATTCATACATTTATTTAATTTTTACACGCACACGTTTACACCAACAACTGCTACTTTATATTTGCCACTATTAACTATTACAAACGTCCAACCAAATGTCATTAAAAGCTTTAGGATTAAACGCAACTAAAGGATTATTTGCCAAACAAGCAGAATTAACTCGTCCAGTACAATCAATTTTAAATTTCAAAAAGTATCCTGATACATCTGCTGATAAGGTATTGTCCCGATCTGATCAAGAATTGGGTGGATATTCTACTGTCAATTTTGATATTGATCCGGTTGAAAAATGTGGTCATTTTCATGGTTCTTTAAGTTTAGATTTACCGAAAGATAATGCCGAAGTTACCAGATCAGGTTATGCTATGTTTAGAACCACAGATTTGAAAGATTCTTGGCTTTTAGGTAATAAGTATTGGGATTGGACCAATTATTCTTCTTTAGTTATGAGAGTTAAAGGTGATCGAAGAAAATATTTGGTTAATATTCAAGCTAACACTCCATTGGTTACTGATTTATTCCAACATCGTTTATTTTTACATCATCCAGGACAATGGGAAACTGTTGTTATTCCATTGAATGATTTCGTTATGACCAATTGGGGAGTTATCCAAGATGGAAGTGAATTGAATAAAGCAGAAGTTAAATCTGTTGGTGTTGGCTTGTTGGATAAACAATATGGCCCTTATTCTTTGAAAATTGAGTGGATTAAGGTTATGACTGGTGCTGAAGTGGCTAAAGTTGCTAAGAAATCAAGATTAGAAAGATTAACCATTTCAAATGAAGGTGAAATTCAAGAAGATGGTACCACTGCTACTAAGAACGCTGGTGGCGCTATGTTTGGTGAACCAAAGAAATTCATTTAGATTAAGTTTCTTTTATTATAACAACAGGAGAAAAAGAGGTCAGACTTGAAACTGTAACCTTGAGGGAGTACATTTTTTAGTTGAACAGGTTTTGTATGGTAGGCCAGAGGATGACATTAATTTGTCTAACTTTATTTTATTTCAGTTCTTGAAGCTTGCTTTTTATTTTTACTAAGAGGATGTGTTGGTGTTAGTTTTTTTTTTACCACCACCAATACCTTTTAAAGGAGGGGTTTATTTATTTATTTATTTATTTACTTACTTATTTATTATAGTTAGTTAACTAGTTTAGTTTAGTTTACTTTTTTTTTTGGGTCAAAATTCCTTATCCTACCCTTGAAATCCGTTCAACTTTGTTGTGAAACGCATCTTAACAAAGATATATATATATATATAGTATTGTATATCATTAAATAAACGACATAAGGTTATAAATAATATTCTTGAAATGTGGGGAGTGGGGGTGGGAGAGAAGCACAATCAGGTTATATTTGACATCATAAAATATCCCGATGCTACCAATCATCAATTTAGGGTTACAACCCTAAGTCGATTTTTTTTTTTTTTTCGGTTCGTGCAATTTTTTTTTCTGTCTCTCACACAGAAAAACTACACACGATCCCTTCTCACTTCGTACTATAAATCTGCTAGATTGAAAATTTTTTTTTGTATATACATCTGTTCTTTTTTTTTCTTTCATTAACTTATCATAAATCACCGAAAATGGCAAGAGGCCCGTATGTTTCCACAACTATCGATCTTTCATAAGAAGATTAGAGGGATTGTGTGAGATAATATTGATGGAGTACATTGAATTGTTATTGCAATTCATGGAAACATTCAATTATAAACCCATGGAAGTTATTTTTATAATTTTTTCCATGGTATACCAGTTGAATTTATTCAACTCGGATGGGAGCCTTGTCGTGATTTCATGTGTTTTTTTATAATATTACTATCACTCAGATTTAATTGAAGTTGAAGACATCAAATCCCCATAGGGTTTGTTCTTGTTCTTTGATGGATATTTGTTTGGGATTGGTACCGTTATTTCTAAAAACTAATTGAAATTTGCGACGTAGACTTTCTCCCATCTCTATCTCACACATATCTACCTCAATTTTTTTACTATTGAACTTTGCAAACTAACAATTTTATTTTTATTTTAATAGAAAGAAACATTTGAAAAGATTAGCAGCCCCATCCCACTGGATGTTGGACAAATTGTCTGGTACTTACGCACCAAGACCATCTGCCGGTCCACACAAGTTGAGAGAATCCTTACCATTGGTTGTCTTCTTGAGAAACAGATTGAAGTATGCCTTGAACGGTAGAGAAGTCAAAGCCATCATGATGCAACAACATGTCCAAGTTGATGGTAAAGTCAGAACTGACTCTACTTACCCAGCTGGTTTCATGGATGTCATCTCTTTGGAAGCTACCAACGAAAACTTCAGATTGGTTTACGATGTTAAAGGTAAATTCGCTGTCCACAGAATTTCTGGTGAAGAAGCCGCTTACAAATTAGGTAAAGTTAAGAAAGTTCAATTGGGTAAAAAAGGTGTTCCATACGTTGTTACCCACGATGGTAGAACTATCAGATACCCAGATCCATTGATCAGAGCTAACGATACCGTTAAGATTGACTTGGCCACTGGTAAAATCGATGACTTCATCAAATTCGACACTGGTAGATTAGTTATGGTTACTGGTGGTAGAAATTTGGGTAGAGTTGGTGTTATCGTCCACAGAGAAAAACACGAAGGAGGTTTCGATTTGGTTCACATCAAAGATTCCTTGGAAAACACTTTCGTTACCAGATTGTCTAACGTTTTCGTTATTGGTACCGAAGCCGGTAAACCATGGGTTTCCTTGCCAAAAGGTAAAGGTATTAAATTGTCTATTTCTGAAGAAAGAGACAGAAGAAGAGCCCAACAAGGTTTGTAAGTTTATTAAATTTATGAAAATCATGTATAGTTCTTTTTTATAATATTTAAAACTTTAAAAAAAAAAAGTTATTTTTCTTTTTTAATTGTATTTTTTTGTTTAATTTTAGTTTAATAGGGTTTATATATTTATGGGTGCAAAAATTCATCTTGTAGAAGCAAAGCAACTATAAACCCCCCATCAAAAAACTAAACAATGACAGACCAGCAGCAACAGCAACAGCAACAACAACAACGTGGGTTACATTCGGTTCCGTTCGGTTGAGGGAATGGTTATATGTCAAGCGTACATTCCTTCCGCGACCGCGCGGATTATATGACACCACGGGTTCTCGTGGTCGCGGTGGTGTTATGACCTCATCACAGATTCATAAGCCATCCATGGAAGTAATGGAAGTAATGGAACTTCGTTCAAGCTGTTCCTCTTGTCTTCCACTGTATTGAATAGTAGTGATTCGGGAGAGGATAGGCTAAGTTAGTAATGTATTATTTTTGCGATTTGTATTTTTCCGAGAAATGTGTCCATCAAATCATTCTTCCATACGCAATCACTACTGAATTCTTTTTTCTTCCATTAATTTCGTTCCTTTCGTTCCTTTTTTTTTTAATTTTTTCATACACAATTCATTCCTTTCAGCCTTACAACAATACAACTTACTTCTTCTTTGGTTAACATTCGGTTAAATTAGATCAAACCCTTCCAGACCATTAGAAGAATACTGTTATCATACAAGTTACTATTTGAATTATATAACTTCTTCAAGCCCACGCTCCACCTCCCCACATTTAGATCTTCCATTTTTTTTTTTATTTTTGTTTTTGTTTTGTTGATTTGTTGTTCATTTTATTGATTCTTTGATTCATGACTTCCAGATATAGAGTCGAATACGCATTAAAAAGTCACAGACGTGATGAATTTATAGAATGGATTAAAGGTTTATTAGCCACTCCTTTTGTTTTACATGCCGATGATTCCCATGCTGATGGACAATTAGTAGCCGAAGATTGTCAAAAACGATATTTTGAAATTTTTAAAGATGTGGAATTATTAGTTCAACAAACCATCTTTTTTGATAATTTAAATGAAGAAGAGCCGGATAGAAAACAAACAATTAGTAGATTAAGGAAGTTGGTACCTTCAATTGGAAGATTTTTCACCAATTTACCATTAGCAGATGCGTTTTTGTTGGAAGATGAACGAAGAGCAATTTCAAAAAGAAGATTGGTGAGCCCTTCATTCAATGATGTTAGAATGATTTTAAATACAGCTCAGATTTTAGCATTAACTGCTATTTATAAGAACAATTCCACCATTACCAACTATCGCAACAACAAGATGACACATCTCGATATCCATAGTCCTACTAATGGACAAAAATTAAAATTGGTAACCTTTGATGGAGATGTTACATTATATGATGATGGGAAATCTTTGGATGAAAATAGTTCTGTGGTTAAACGATTGATTAAATTATTAAGTTTAGGATTATATGTTGGAGTGGTTACGGCAGCAGGATATCCAAAACAAAGTGGAGCTGAAAAATATTATGAACGATTAAAAGGTTTAATTGATCATTTAAATAATGAAAATTGTACTTTAAAAACCCACCAAAAAGAGAATTTATTTGTTATGGGAGCAGAATCAAATTATTTATTCAGATATAATAATGAAATGAAAGGGTTGAAATATATTGATGGAGAAGAATGGTTCTTACCTCAGGTTAGAAATTGGAATCTTGATAAAATAAATTACATTATGGATACTCTTCATAAACATTTGGTTTATTTAAGAAGTAATTTTAATTTAGAAGATAGTACAACCATTATTAAAAAAGAAAGATCAGTTGGTATTATACCTAATCCAGGATGCAGAATATTACGAGAACAATTAGAAGAAATGGTATTATCATGTTCAGTGAAATTAAACACCATTCTTGAAGCTGCAAAAACTGATTTATTTACTGATGAAACCGAAGCAGTATGTGAATCGAACGATATCAAGGTTTGTGCATTCAATGGAGGTAGTGATGTTTGGGTCGACATTGGGGATAAAGCATTAGGGGTTGAATCATTACAAAAATATATTTGTCATGATGAAACATTAGAGGTTTGCCCAATTAGTAAATCCGAAAGTTTACATATTGGTGATCAATTTGCAAGTTTAGGTGCTAATGATTTTAAAGCTAGATTAAGTGCTTGTACAGTTTGGATTGCAAGTCCTAGAGAAACTGTTGCAATTTTAGATGATTTGATTGATTTTATAGAAAATTAAACTCTTACGGTAAACACACTCAGACTCACACAGTCACATATATATATACTCCGATTTCTGTTTTTTTTTTTTATATAATATTATAAACTATAAATTGAATAAATCGTTAATTCTTATAGAAATTGGTGTGTTTCTATTGTAGATCTATGACATAGGTGCAAGAAAAAATTAAAAAAACTAAAAAATAACGACAACTGCAGGACTCGAACCTGCGCGGGCAGAGCCCAAAAGATTTCAAGTCTTTCTCCTTAACCGCTCGGACAAGTTGCCTTGATTTGAAACGTTGTAAGCAAAGGGTAGGACGCCTGCATACAAGAATATTAATAATTATCAAATAATCGATTAAATGCATAAAAAATGGAAAGGATCATGTGTGGATATCTGGGGTGTGGGTAAAAACATCTACATTCACAAGAATAAAATATGGAGTAATATATTAAAACTGAAAAAAAAAAAAAATTCTAAATACAAATTAATTAAAGCTAGATGATATAAATGTAGTTTGTAAGGTTTTGAGTAGCAAAATTCTTATAGACTAACTTCATCTGTCGCTATGGGCTATCCCACACTATCGTGATAGATAATAAGAACAACAAAAAAAAAAGTTGTATAAACTGAATTGGAGGAATTTTGTTCTTGTATTTATATAATACACTTCAGCCACGTATCACGTTATTGTTATGATTGTACATCGTTATATAATGAGTATTCGCAGAATGTATATTACATCGTGGTAGTAGCATAGCAACTGAGGAGAGATAGGTTTTTGTACTCTTTCATCCCGTTGTAAGTTTGCTGGTAATTTCATCTGGTTATGTTACGTCATCAGTAGAGGAGTTGTCAAGAGGGGATTTGTAATTTGCTTGATTCTCACGTCATTACTCTTTTAACAACTTAGAATCTAAATCTCTATTAAGTTATAAAAGTAAGGAATTAGTGAGAATCGAGGTTGATCAAAGTAGTCGTTGATATGACAAAGTATTTGATTTAGATATGTGATATATATTGGTTGATTATTTTATAAGAAAAGTATCAATAACTATAAAATAATAATAATAATAATAAAATCTAACTATAAAATCAACCTAAATAGAGTCATGTATAAAACTGAACTGGAGTTCTCTACTTTGGGAAGTAGAACGAATAGAGAGTTTACGAATGAAATGAAGGTAGTGTAGATGGACCCAAATAATAGACAACTGACTATAGTGGGTGTTGGTATAATATTAGGTATAGACTGTAAAGTATATGACGGTAGTAAATACTAAAGTTGAGTTGATTATTGTTCTTATCTTATTATTCCTTTATATACCTGAAAGGTAATCCTACCTTTATTTATAGTTATATTATTATTATAATTCCAAACATAGTTCTAGTAATCCATCCAATCATATTACATATGATTGTGGTAACCAAAGTGGTCTAATATAATTCTCGTCCTGGTGTCGTAAGTATCTAGATATAATATTGTTGATAGTGGGGAAATGTGCGTGTGAATTCGAACAAAAACACTTAATCTCGTGATTTGAGATCACACAAATTCGATTTTACACACAATATTTAAAGGCGTATAATTTCCCTTATTTGGTTTAACCATTTTTTTTGTCGGAAGTTTTTTTTTTTTTCTTTAATTTTTGCATCGTTCAATCATTTCTTGAAATTCTGTCTCCGACGTGGAGGCTTAACGCGGAGCTACCAGATAGTTTATAATTGGGTTAAAATATATTGTAGTAGATTTTCTACTTTACTAACTTTTTTTTTATTACCCATCTAGCAAAACTATTCAATTTTTTCATTAATATATATTATATTATTAATATTACTGTTTTCCATTACTTTATTTTCATTGATTTGTAAATCGTAGAAAAAGTGGTCTATTAATTCTCTTTTGTTTTATATACTTTAATTGGTATTACTATTAATAGTGGTCTTATTATATCTATATAGTATATTTAAATCTGTCTATTTATGTTACGATGATAATGACAATGGTAATCCATAAACAATTGGTGCTGAACCATTCAAGTTTCTCAAAGTACACTTATTTCTACTCTTCATAACTGAATTGGTGAAATTATCATAGTTCTTTCCATAATGAATCTTACTTTGTTGATGTTGTTGTTGCTCTGGTCGACTAATTAATCCCCAGTTTTCAAATAATGAAATTGTAAAAGCATCAATATCTTTATCAGTAACATCCCATAAATTAACCAAAATCATGGGTATTTTACAATTGATCCAAGTGTAAACATTTCCCAGTGGTTCAAATTCTCCAAAATTATCTAATTTTCCAGAGGAACAACCCAATAATAAGCTTGGTGGTGGAGATAATGCACGGTTGGTAGTTGAATTTGGTTCTTTGATACATGATTTCAATAATGTTGAAGTTTTAATATACTGATCACAACCTCCATGTCCAATATAAATAAATAATTTACTTTTCAAAATATCATCAATTATGTTATCTTCATTGGGTTTTTCCCCAATTACACCCCTCCATAATTTATTATTGGTAAA
>JANIWD010000049.1:0-96595 GCA_030557875.1 Candida neerlandica
CTGAATGTGATTGCAAACATAATAATGATAAACAGAAATGCAAATATCAATGGGTGTTGGATTCAAGAATTGGTATTTTCACTTTACTTTTATGGTTACTGAGTTGATGACTAACCTTTCATATAAATACCTTTGTTTTTCTCTATATTTTATATATTTACTACTATTTATAGACAATCTACTTTCTGTCTGCCGATTACAACGTATACTGTATTCACGTACATAATTCTTATAATGCATTGTGCAACTGTAACATTAAGATAATCAATTTTCCGGAAATACAACGTTGGTTGGACATTGTCGTTGACATTCAATTGCGACATACGCCAAAAGTCTTGCGAACAAATAGCGCAAAAATCTTCCCCACAGTGTAAGATATACAGTCTTTTTCCTTTTTGTTTGAACTAATGTCTGGAAATACTTGATACCAGTGCGACAAAATTGTTTGAACCAGTGCGGTAATATTTTTGAACCACGTGACCACTATTTTCAAATTACAGCGGTCACAATTATTGCAACCAACACTAGACAAAATTTTTGAACCACAGGGTCTATATTATTCCAAACTGCACAACGATAACCATTTCCACTTCTTTCTTCTCAATGTGCAATTAGTTTTAATTAAATGTATATTGTACGTGACTGTAATTGATAACGAAATAATATCAAATAATATTATGAAGCGTATAGGTTATTGATTCCATTCAACAAAAATCAATTGGTATGTAAAGTCTAAACTATAATATAACACAATATATATAACAAACTTTAATATAACAAACTCGAATCACTAAATAGCAAAACTATATAAAGGAGGTTTGTAAGTGAAGTTGATGGAAGACACCCAGCGACTCATCCACACAGTTCAACCTCCAGGGAGAAGAGAGATCAAGCAGAAAACGACTCAACCTTGAGAGGAAACTATACATGTCATTCTAGTGTACTTGTGTTTGAGGGCACCCGCCTTAATCACGGAATCTAAGACCGTTTTGCAAGAAACAGTCGTGCCAGGTCAACCCAACCTTGACTTTCCAAACCAAAGGAGCATCGCACACAATGGGGAAACATAGATTCTATAAGACGGGATTTTGTCGCAATCTTGATGCCCATCGTGGGAAGAAATCTGCAACCGCTAAAGGGATGCTATCTCCTAGGGTCATCTTCTGGAATTCCGGGGGTGTTATCCTTTTGGGCAAGTGGATATGCCAGATTGGATCCAATGGTGGGTTGTCTTCAATAAACCTTCGGGTGTGGGGGGTTGATGTCACACGCTGGGAAGTGTCCTTGAATAATTCACCGGTAGTGAACGACATTCTATTATCTGTGGGACCAGCCTAATAGCCACCGAATCTAGGATCCCGAATTCGTCACCGAATTCTTCCTTGCCCAAAATTGAATAACAAGAAAAGGCGGTTCAAAACCACAATGGGTTTTGGTTTCCTTTTCTGTGGTTCTGGTGGAATCCAGTCACCGCTTCATAAGAAACTGATGTGATTGCTGGAGACGTTTGGTTGTAGATTGGCAACGTCTGACTTCATAATCTCTGTGATCTGAGGAACCAATCATGATCGAGATCTTCCAATATAGTGTCGAATGCAGGAGGAGATTGGAAACTGGAGTCTGGTAGAGGGGAGATCGGGTGGGAACTAATGCAAGAAGGGACAACACTTAACTAGAATAACAATCATTAGCATTGGTAAACAAAAACAAGAAAAAGAAGAAAAAGAAGGAGGAATGTTTTGATATGTTTTTTTTTTGCTGGTTTTGGTTTGTCTTTTTTTTTTGCAACACAACAAAGCGACTCGTGTTGGGCAATAATTGTGGAATAACAAGATATGCAATTACAGCATTTGGTTTTATGGTTTATGGTTACTACACGACTCACAATGTTTGATTACTTGAGTAAATTGTTATGCAAGACGGATTTTGTTCATCTTTTCTCGAGATATATATTTTATGTATATTATAGTCTATAAAAGTCGTATGTCGAAAGCAGATATCACGTGGTCTCCGCACTTGTGCAAACACAAACGAAAAAGACTGTATATCCACACACTAAATCTTGGTTGCGAAAATAACAAAAAAATAACAAAAAACACAGACACACACACACACAATTGTAAAAATACACAACTATAAAGCCACAACAAACATCCCAAAAAATAAATTTCCTATTTTATTACACTTTTTCTTCTTTTTGGTTTTATCAATAACAAGTCAACCATTAACCATCCAATCAATCCAATTATAGCTTCCTTAGAGATGAGCATTCCTGCTTCAATTGTCATAGAGTGAAGTTGATGCTAGCATAGACAGTAAATATTTGTGTCCTTGTTCCCGTTTCCCAAAAGCAATAAGATCCACTCCTATTCCATTCATATTCCATCCCATTCCCTGTACAAGCCTATTGAGTTGTCCAATGCCTTGAAAGAGATAATCGGGTTATTGAAGGACCGCCCAAAGAAGGACGTCAGAGTGTCACCTTGAACTACCTTGAGTAGGGTTCACTTCTTAAAGGCAGGTTGTGGATTAGCGGTGGTCCTTCAACAAGGAAGTGATTAGTCACCACTTTCTTGCATTCAATCGGGATAGCCGCTCAGCCTTGGTTCCCTTTTTGAGAATTCGGGGGAAAGAGGTATTATTGAGTGTGTCTCATCCCGATGCAGGAGACCGGGGTTCGGGGAGCCTCCTAGCGTTGGCACCTCAATCCCGGACTGACCCCCCACTTAACCCAGGGGAGTATGGTCTCTCTCAAATGAGTGAGACCGCCTGCACTGTAGATGATTGGGTGGAGGGATTGACTATCCCTTCCAAAAGTATACCCAGTCTCGCTCCCCTTTGGCCAAGGGGGGCGTAGGGTCCTAAAACGCAGGACCAGCCGGGGAAAAGAAAAGTACCTGGTCGCACACTCCCTTTTGGCCAGGGAGTACGGTTCCAAAAGGGGAACCGGTAATACAGGGGACGGCGAAGCACGTCACTTTGAAAAGGAGTGATCGTGGGTGTAGGAACATTTATTTGATATATAGTCACGTGATATACTACTGCTTAGTTGACCAGGAGGATATTTTAATTACAAGTACTTATTTAAAACTTATTACTGGGACTTAAAAGAGTATAATAAAATTTGTGAGGCGAACCCCTTTGAAATACTATTTCCATGACGACTTTGAAACTTAGTTTTCTTGTTGGGATGATACCGAATTGGAAGTGGTTCTTAGATGCTAATCCACCTTTTGTATTATCCTTTATTTACGCATTTACTTCAATTATTCAAATGCTTAAAGTTTTCAGAAAACTAGGTAGCAGGGAATAAGACATTCAACAGCAGGTTTGGAAATTGTACATAGTTCGAAGTCTCAATATCTCGCCTTTAATTAAATATTCAGTGTATTCTAGAATAATATAATTTCCTTTTGCAATAGTACAATATTGAATTCCAGCTTGGAAGTTTGCAGAGTATAGTTTGAATTTACTTAGAAGTTTCCTTGTAAATGAGTCCATACACATGCGGAGTTTAAGCAAGACACTTGACCCCTGCTATTATCAAATGAAAATGAATTCATTTGACTCATTTGGCCAGTGTAATCTATCCAACAACATCTTATTTGATTGGCCTTCTGTACACGGTTCATCCTGACTCTTGCAGCGTTTGTGGTTCCTATTTTGGTTACCTTGTTGAAATAAGGTAACTCGGTAAGCACTGTGATGTTTTCAATTTCCCTTATTGAATATATTGTTGTGACAGAGGTGAGTCTCCACTTGTTGCTAGCTCTTTCCCCGTTTTTAATTTGCTGTTGACCGCTCCTACATACTACATTCATAATACGAAGTTACATATATTGTGAAAAATTAACAAGAATATTTATTTGAATCAACATCAAGCTACAATGATCTATTTCCAATGTGTTCTTCAATTCCCTAAATTTTGTCTGCTTATATTTGTGGATTTTTTTTTTTTTTTGCAACTTTTAACAAGTACATACTGGAAAGATTACAAAGAAGTGCAATCTCCTTTCTATCTATTTCAGCTACCAGATACGAAAAGCATACAGTTAAACTATGAGCTTATAATTTATAGTCTTTGATAATTGACCCCTCATTGTACATATTGATGATCTGAGGTCTGAAAAAATTAGCAGCGAAATGTCTTTTAAGTTTCATCGTTGGTGTTACAACATTTCTTTCAAGGGTCAATGGCTCAATGTCGATAAATATATTATGCAATTTCTCAAATCCTTGTAATTTGTTTCCAACATTTTGATTCAAATCTAATAAGAACTTCTTTCTGAATTCTGGTTTGTTTAGTTCTTCCACCACCTTATCACCAGAAGAAAGATCAACGTACTTGCTAGCATAATCTTGTTGTATCCCAACTACACCAACAAGGTATGACTCTGTAGAATCACCATGAACAAAAAGCTGCAGGATAGAAGAATTTCCTGACAAATATAAATTTTCTATTTTCTCTGGTGAGACGTATTCCCCCTGGGATAACTTGTAAAAGTTTTTCACCCTATCAATGATTCTGAAATAACCATCTTTTGCACCGATCTGGGCAACATCACCGGTGCTGAACCACCCTTCTGAATCAATCGACTTTGCAGTTTCTTCGTCATTCTTGAAATATTTGGTGAATAATTGGGCACCGCGAAGTTGCAACTCCCCTCTTGGTCCATCTTCATCATTCACTAAATAGCCCATTTCTGGAATCGCCCTTAACCTTGCTTCCATAGTGGGTGCAATGACACCACAAGTCCCAACACTAGAATGCTTATAAGGCAACGCAAATAATATACCAGCAAACGATTCACTGCTACCATAGCCTTGGGCAAACCCAATTCCTAAACTTGCTTTTAAAAACTTAATAGTTTCAGGAGAAACTGGTGCACTGCCAGTCATACAAAACTCCATGCTATCATATCCAATTGCAGTTCTTAACCTCTTAATAAACAATTGGTCATAAATAAAATGGTCGCCACTATCATTTTGCTTGCTCTGTATAATACTCTTGGCTTCGATGGCACGACCATACATTGACCTTGTAAGACTAGAAGTAGAATCAACAGTAGTAGCTTTTATTGCGGCTTCCATCTTTGTAAAAATTCGAGGAACATTGGCCATAAATGTTGGTTTCCATAGTTTCAAATCCTCCACCAAAGTTAACGGAGTGCCACCCAACCTTGGAAAACCAGAGGATCCCCCAAACATAAACATAGCAGAAACAATATGTCTCTCAAAAATATGGGCCAATGGCAAGAATGCAAATTCTCTGGTACCCTTATGGTGCGGTAACAAAACACTATAAGCCAACATCGCCGAAGCGGCACATCTCTGTGGAAGAACAACACCTTTAGGATTAGCTCCTGTTGTTCCTGAAGTAAATGTAATTGTAAACACAGTTTCACGGTTTGGTGCGGTAGTTTGATGAGGGAATATTGCACCAGTTCTTTCAACTTGTGAAAAATCATACAATTTGATATTGCAAGATTCTGCTAGCTGAACCAAGCCCGAATCTGACTTTTTCAATGGATCCATCGACACAATCAAGATAATAGAGGCCAATTCCTCTGGATTAGCTTTCTTCAATTCAATCAAGTCACGAATATGGTCTTTAGAACTAATGATTGCAGGCGATTGAGTTGTGTGCAAAATATACTTGGAAGTGTCTGAACCTAATGTATCATATAGTGCGGTTGAAGTTATAGAATTCGAAGAACAAGCCAAGTCTGATAAGAGCCACTCAACTCTATTTCCAGAATAAAAGGTCACAACAAAGGACATATCATCACTATTGTAGAACCTGTAGTTGGCTTCATGGTTATCAATTTTTTGATGTGATTCTAACGAGGTGTTCTTGAAAGGATTAGCTTTCAAAAGGAAAAATATACCTGCCGCTAAATCATTCTTCCTTCTCTGGACTTCCTTATACGTGATAGTAACATATCTTTCCAAATGCTGTGAATTCTCATAATCATATTCATGGAATCCGAGACATGGTTCATCAGCGTAACGATCAACGGAGCTTTCAAATATATCATGGTAGGTATCCAAACCTTTAATTAAGCTCGACTTTATTCCATTTGGAGTTGCTGCATTTCTATAGATTTCTGAAAATCCTTGAACAGCAGTACCAGGAATTTTGATGGATTCGCCAGCCACTTCTTGAGGAAATGGAAGAACATGATTCACGAGTGTCTCGACGGGTAAGTCATTAGGATTCTCAAAAATATAAGGCTTATCGTCTGTAGCATAAACTTTATCAGTATCTGCAATTGAATCTAAGGAGGTCATTTCCGTTGCAAAAAATATCGGACAATAGGCAAGTGGAAAGTGGAAGGTGCAAATAGTGGAACCTATTTAAACTAAAAAAAAAAAAAAAGAAGGAATAAAGGGAAGGTCTCTTCAATTTATATTGTCCTGGTCTTCCGTGTATGAGTTGGGGGGCTCAATCATTTAATGCCATTCTACAGGTATTACCCATGGTTCTGAGCTCCCCGCCCCCCTCTTCCACTGTGTGTGGGTGTGTATTGTTTGAGTTGACACTTTCTTTTTTGTTGCATCGTGTGTGGGGAAAAAACCAACTCCCACAAAGTAAAGAGATCTATCGGTACTTGCCTAAATGAGCAACCGATATCAACTACAAATAGCCGAGTTCCACGGAGTCTTTCCCCAGACCCGCTAACGGTCTAGAATAATTTTTCTTCTTTTTTTTTTTTAGAATGGAAAATAAATTTATTATAACATTTGTGAATTTAGAGCTAAACGCATTCCTCTTTTGTTGGCGGGTTCAGAGCGCAGGGGAGGAGATCACAGTGCCAAGGTGCATCCATTATTATGAAACAACCGATAACTTATCATATTTCATCGAGTTGTATTGAACGTTAAGTAGAGTAGATCAAGATAGAAGGGCCAAAAATAGATATACTAATCGCTTGTAATCTCAATAAGTGTAGATTAATAGTATTTACATTCAACCTGTTAGCTCCTATTTAAGATTCAGAAGGTCAAATATTTTGCCAATGACTCGTCCACAGTGGGTAGCTCAACATTAGCACCGAAAAGACGCAAAATTTCATCATATTCAGCCTTAGAAATATATTTAAAATGTGGGTTTTCCAGTTCCTTTGTAGGATAATCAAAATCATCAACTTCAATTCCTTCATTAATTCTCAACTGAGAGCAATTTTCAATAATTATCCTATTGTTTTCAACCGCTTTGATCAATATTAACGAATCGTGAATATTATGCAACCTAACTTGATGGCACTCAAGGATTAGTATAGACTTTTTGACATTATGAATAAATATTGGACCGTTGGCAAACAATTGAATAACCGAATTGACTGCATTCTGCAAGTGCAACGAGGAAATTTCCGAAGAACTCTTCACATACGAGTGATCTATCATATCAACCAACACGTGACCTTTTTCTTTGATATCATATACTTTATTACTGATTTTCTCTAATGAGTTTTGCACATTAAATACTGGTTGATTAAGTGTGATTTTAGATTTGACACTTGACGAAATAGGTTGTCCTTGAAATTCAAACTTTTTTTTACTTAGCTGATTAGCCTTTGACTGTAGTAGATTATTAAGCATTCTAATTTTGTCAGAGTCTAGCTTTTGCTTGTAAGCCGGCTGGTTGGAAAAAGACGCATCGTCTTCCAAGTTTTTGAGCTCCAGCTGAATGGTCTTTAAACTCGACTTGGAATCGCAATATATTATTCGCAGAAAATAGTCTTGTCACTCGTGTTAGGATATTGTTGATTGAATTATCTGATTGAATTCTTGTGAATAATGCATACCGTCCATATTCAATGTTGTAATACTCGAATATTCTTTGCAGGCTTTCTCTTTCTCTTTCTCTTTCGTTGGAGTTTTGGTTTTTTTTATTTTATTTTGTTGCCTTGGATTATGAGTCTGGCGAGGTGAAGATTGGTGGAGTCTATCACGCTGTACGACTGGTATTTCGGTCAATGGTACCAAGAAATACACAACTCAGTAGATACGTTCTTATGTGGTCAATCAAACGTCCATATTGACTATGAAGCTGCGAAGAAATTCAAAGTATGGGAGTTTCGACTGTCGTAGGAACGAATCTGTGAGTCAACAACGGTACGCCCTCGAAGTTAATCTTTTTCTGTGATTCCATCAATTAACTGTAAAACCATACACAAGCGTGGCTTCAGATATAGCCATTACGATGATGAATCACATTAGTCTAACACCTCGTAAATTGACCAAATATCCCCTTCCTTTCCATCTCTGGGATTCTAGGTTCGATAGTTGTAGTTGTACGTTTGGATATTAAGCACCAACTTTTGTTGTCACAGGTAGTGCACTTTTGTCATTTTTTAAAATTTTTCAAGACAGGAAAAATATTTTTCGTTGGTTGGAGAGATCTCTCTTCTCTTTGACCAACGTTTTCCTTGGAATACAAGAGCATAGATTCACATAAACCTCATAGAGAAAGATGTCTCAATCAATCAGTCCACCGTTAGGATCAGCAGATATAGCTAAATTAAGCATCCCAACTTTACCACAAGTTACCACAGAACCACCAAAGCAAAACGGATTCTGGTCTTCTAACCCAGTTTTCAGCTACCTCAACGACGTCTACATTACCATTGGCGAACACCGTAAATCTTTGGGCTTAGACAACCCAGGTACCATTGAAAACTTAAACAAGGAAGTCTCCCGTGATGTTTTCTTGAATCAATACTTTTTCACTGGTTTGAGAGCCGACTTGAACAAGGCTTTCTCAATGATGCCAGCTTTCCAGACTTCCCACACTTTGAGTATCGGATCAAATGTCTTGCCAGCATATGCTTTCAGTGCCTTATATGCCACCGATGACTACTTCTTGCAAGGTAACATCGATAACGATTTCTCATTTTCCGGAAGAATTAACTATGGTTGGGATAAATCAAACATTTCTAAAGTCACTTTACAATTAGCTCAAGGACAACCTTCAATGATTCAATTGGAACAAGACTATCAAGCAAACGATTTCTCAATTAACTTTAAAACTTTGAATCCAAACTTTTTATCCGGAAATGAATTCAGTGGTGTTGTCGTTGGTTCCCTTTTACAATCATTGACTCCTAAATTGGCTGTTGGTTTAGAAACCATGTACTCTAAACAACCATTATCTCCACCAGACACTGCCGTTTCATATGTCGCTCGTTATAATGCTGGTAACTGGATTGCTTCTGCTCAACTTCAAGCTCAAGGTGCCTTGATTGCCAGTTTCTGGAGAAAAGTCACCGATAAAGTTGAAGCTGGTTTGGAAACCCAAGTTGCTGCTACCATGAAACAAGTCGCCGATCCTTTAATGGGTATTGGTTTTGAACCAGTTATTGAAGGTCAAACCACCATTGGTGCCAAATACGAATATAGAACTGCTGTTTTCAGGGGACAATTGGATTCTAAGGGTAAGATCAGCGCATTCTTGGAAAAGAGAATTTTGCCAACTGTTTCTGTATTATTTTCTGGTGAAATTGATCAATTCAAGAACTCATCCCGTTTAGGTTTGGGTTTACAATTTGAAGCTGCTGGTAACGAACAATTAATGTTGATGCAACAAGGTTTGGTTGATGCTAACGGTAACCCAATCCCAGGTGCTTCTGCAGCTCAAATGTAATTAGCGATAAGAAATTGTTAAAAAGAATAAAAGGAGGGAAGAGAAGAATGAAAGACGACTTTCTGCCATTATCATTTTGATTTATTTTATCATCTTTGTATATACAAATATAAATTTAAATATAAGTTATTAAATAATAAATAAAAATCCAAGAATCAAAAGCCCAGATTACCATCCAAATAATCTTGAAGCAACACTAGTTCTCTTGGAAGCAGTAGTAGTAGGTTCTCTCAAAACTGGCTTCTCCGGTTTAGAGCTTAGCATTCTATAAATTTCTCGAGAATCCAACTTGACATCGTTTTTGCGATTGGTATCATTTGTCAGAGAGCTGATATACGTGCTTTGTCTTCTCCTGTTTAATTGAGCTCGGGAAATGGATGAATTTGATGCTAAGGGTAGTCTTGACATCGATTTGATGGATCTCGTGTCTTCTTCAATTTTGGAGTTCTGGCTATTTCTGAGTTGGATATTCCTGTAGATATTGTGCAAGTCTGTAGCAGCACTGTTTATACTGTAAGTAGATCTTGTTTTAGGGATTGTTCTAACGTCATGATTATTGACATGGTTGGAAGTAGTGGTATTAATATTATGATGGATATTATTTCCGCTAGAATCATTATTATTCTGGTTGGTTAAATTTGGTTCCATCCAGCCACTTTCGCTTGTGTACAATTCACTTCTTGAAGATCGCCTGCTTCTCAGATAGCTGTGAACTTTATTCTCCATTGGATAGTATTGGATCAATCCACCGTCGTTCCTACCTGTCATTGCTTGATAATATTGAGTAGAAGCGATCGAGGGCTGTCTATCTGGGGGTCTCAGGGTAAGAGCTGTTGATTTATTGAGATGTTGATCATACTCATCTAATAGTGAGTCCATAGACGATTCAGATTGTTCATCAATTGTGGAATATTTAGTAGCACCGTAATTATTAATTTGATGGCTTGATGAATAATTACGAGAAAGTCTCTTTGGTTTGGGCTGATGCAACAATAGCTTTGGATTGATATCAAGGTTTGCAATATTACTATGCAACGTCTCAATTGGTTCTCCATTCTGACTAATGTGCGGTTGAGAAAGCAGCTGTTGAAGTTGATGTTGGGATGGAGTGTCAAGTCGAGATTGTGTATAAGCCCGTGGTGACAACGGTGGAGAAGGTGGGGAATCTGGAATATCATTTAAAATGTAATTATTTTCCGGAGATTGTAATTCTTTTGGTACAATATCTATATTATGACTCTCGGATCTTTCATCTTGTTCATATAAACTGACAAAATGAACATTCTTTTGGAACACATCTACTAAGGTGTCAACGACACCCAAATCATCAGTATGGAGGAAAATCTTCCAATATCTTTCGGGTTTTGACAAAGGCAACATGAATTGATTTAAATTAATTCTTAGTACTTTGGTTTTTGGTAGTAATGGATAAACAAAAGTGCTTCCACAGGACAAGAAAATGACATCACCACGATGTAATTGAAATACTTCAAATACCCCATGCGCTAATAACGATCCACCAAAATTGTTTTGGTTGGTTATTTCCAAAATTTCCAGCGATTTACATTTAAACAAATTAACCTTATCGTCCAAACTTAAAGGTAAATTAGACATAGTATTATTCTCAACTTCGGTGGTTTCAATTCGTCTAGTCGTGAAATAGTTTGATTTCAAGTTTTCTTTTAATTCTGATAATCGGTTAGCATTATCTGCGTGGCCCTGTTTATATCTCGTAATGGCTTCTTTCCGTGGTGATTTATAGTGGCTGGGATCTTGCAGATTGTCAGGTAGTGGAGGTGGTGTAACCACCCCAGAAAATGTTCTTTCGTTATAGCTCAGTACTTCTTCTTTTTGTTGTTGTCGTTGTTGTTGTTGTGATGATGATGTAGCTTGAGTTATGGGAGTATACAAATCTCGATGTCGATGTTGCTGTTGCTGTTGCTCTTGTTCTAGTGAAATTTGCTTTTTGGAAGATTCCTGATGTTCAGGGTCCTTGGAAGAGTGGAGCCGATTCTTAAATTTGCGTTTATTGTTGTTTCGCTTGTTCTTCTTTTTACCAGGCACATCAGTTTGGATACCATTTTCGTTAACCATAGTTACTTATCACGTTCTATTTCAGTGCCATATACCAATAGCAAGCTGCAAATAAAAATCAGAAAAAAAGTGGTCTAGACAAGGACAATATTTCTGTTCTGTGTCTTGTGTTTTTGTAAAGTGGTTATTGATTTGGGATTGGGGTTGGGGTTAGGATTGGGATAAGTTTTTCTGCGTTTCTTTGGTTGTCTGTTTTTTTTTTCTTTACTTTGTTTACCAGAATGTGAATTAGAAGAAAAAAGGTGGAGAAATACTTTAAGTAAGAAGAGAGATAAAATGTGAGAAGTTAGCCGAGACTGACAAACACAAGCGCAAGTACAAGCACAAGATAGAGGTACATATAGGTGCAGACTAGTATAAAAAAAACTGGCATATACTTAGATCCATTTATTAAATAGTTACAAGCTAATCTATACTGTTGAATCTCTGGTGCCCAAAACATTAGTTTCACTCACAAATCTACTACTAGATCTGGTGGTGGACCCTTGTTCAATGTCGGTTGTTTGGTTAAATATTGGAGTGTATTCATCGCTTCCTCTTACGACAGCACATTCGTCTTCTTTATAAAATGTAACTATCTTCTCTAACAAGCGAATCAATGGACTTACTTTCTTTTCAATAGACACCAATACGTGTGAAGGAGGGTACAATTTGTTCAAATAACCGAAACTCAATAAATAGCCAGTTATTATACCAGTCAAGTGTCCTGGCAATGAACTGCTTGGGAAGAGAATCATGAACACTAAAGCAATCCAAAATGGCAAGTAGATTGTATGGATCTTAAGTTCCATATTACTCAAACGCAAGGTATAGAATATGGGTTCGAATTTTGATTCCTTATATGCCATGTAACTCATGAACAGAAACGCAAGACCTGATAACCCGACCACTCCGGTGCTAGGATAGAAAATTAACCCAACGATACAATATTGCAACCCTGCTATAATTGTCAATAAATTCAATGTGATTCCTGTATGTATAGTACCATTTCTCATCTCAAATATAGCCAATGGAGTTAATAATGTGCATATGTTACATATCCAATGGAAAAAATTGATATGAACCATTGAATAAAACGAAAGACTGTTGATGTTGAAATCCAAGGGAGCTCTTGGATACAATACCAAACTGCTCAAATCGAATGGAGTAAATGTTCTAATAAGGCATAGTAAAAGCGTGAATATGATCAAACCTATAGTCAATGCAGGTGGTTTTTTAGTGGGATCAAAAGTCGGAGGAAATTCATTAAAATCAATCATGACGTGGGGGGGTGGGTTCTTGGAAGGTCTGGCTGGCTCGTCCTCTGTTAAGTGGCTTGGTATACAATGATAAAAGGAAGTTAAGGACAAACAAAAAAAATTTTCTTGTTGTCTCTGTCTCATTCTCGGTCATGTAGTAGCAGAGTATCAACGGAATTGATCCCATTAGTAACACAAACGCGACTGTTAATAAAAATTGGCCATATATTGTTGCTAAAAATTAATCCGAACTTCTAACCGATATCGTACATTGATTTGAAGTGGAAGCAATTAACGTGATAGAGATTCTAGTTCATAATTGGAGAGGACCCTAACAACCAACTATCAAGTTAAGAGAGAAATGTAGTGGCTTTACCACTCAATACAGCTCAGCAGGGAGTTATGTGATTACATTATCTTGTTCGTATTTGTCATTTATTCAACTTCTATGTGTTGTTTTCGGTGGTTGGCTCGATACTCTTTCACCTCTTACAAAGCCTATAAACTTTGGTCTACTTGTTGTTTAAGCTGGAGTAGAAATTGTTGCTTGCTATAATTGTTGCGTTTTAGTTTTTCAATCTTATCAAATGTATTCACCAATGTTTCATTGATGTTATCTATTTGTTGCATTGTATCTTTAAAATTACTCAACTTCAATCTCAAACTTCCTAGATATTTATCAAAATCTTTTGCTGTTACTTTTGTATTACTATTGTTGTTCAATTCAAACAATAGGTTGAAAAGATCCGGTAATATTTCTATCGATCTCATCCTGTCAATCGGATCTTCTTCTTCATCTTCTTCTTCCTGTTCGTCCTCTTCCATAGGTTCACCTCTTGTTTCAACAAGTTCAACTTCTCCCACTTGTTTCTGGTCGTTTTGTGGTGGCAAAGACATTAACTCTGTAGGCTCAAAATCAGATGAAACATCAGTTTTCTCTCCTGTTGTATTCCCCAACTGTGGGACTTGATGAGCTGGTTGTTGTTGTTGTTGATGGTCTATTTCAGCTTGATGTATTATGGTGCTGTCCATAGTCAAATCTATGGGTGTTCCTGTCTTTATTTCTCCCACCATGGTTGTATTATTTGATGCTAATGGAGACATGGATCTTGATTTACTCTCATCATTGGCCATAGAAGTCATTGCTGGTTGTAGATGAAGTCTAGTGCCCCATTTTACTTCTTTTTCTCTGTTTCGCGTTCTTGATTTTTGATTCTGATAATGTCGCACTGACACTGAATGTGGTCTATGTAGTGAAGCCAAACAGTATCAGGGATACAGTGAATTAGAAAACTGCTAATAGATATTATAGATATCAGTCGACCTACCTCTTCCCAGTCTTTATAATTTAGGTCTTAAAGGTTGAAAGAGAAATAATAAAGTTGTATCCATTGCACTTAGTTATAGAAATAAATTTGCTCATAAAAAGGGACAATTTCCGCAGGAAAAACCTACCCTATTCAGAGTATGTTGGATCTAAGAAAGCAACCAACGTCTTTCTATTTTCAATTCACACTAGTGCTTCGAGATTATTCATACCTCCGTGACAAAACTATTTGTAAAACTTGCAAAAAACTGTTCATATTAAGGCAGACATAATTGTCCATATCTTTGCGACAAAATTAGTTGTATCACGTGCACCAAATGTTATACCATATATGTATGCCCATTTTCTATAAACAGATTGAGCAATAATCATACCCGCAATGACATACAATAACACAATCTATTTTGGCTGCAAAAATTGACGATAAAAACACAACAAGTCTCCCAAAAATATCTTCACTTTTTTATATTACTTTTTCTTCTTTGTTCTGTTTTCGTTAATAACAATTCAACTGTCAACTATCAACAATTCAATCATTTTATCCTATCAATAAATCCATCTATTGCTCAAACTAGGACGTCCCAACTTCTTTTTTACGTATTAGGACATCATCACAAGTCTTCTCTCATATCTAATTCCAAAACCAATTGAATTGGTGGATAAGAAGAACAAGAATTGAACATAGATACGTCACCAATGAATTATTCCGAACGGTATCAAGGGATCTGGTTTGTGAGTTGTTATGGTTGCTGTAATTTATGAGCATAATGAAGATGTCCTAATGAAGTAGATTGGGGTTAGGGGGCACACTCAGATATGATCTTATTGGATTATAGAGTCCAACGACCATAGATACAAATGGTTTAAATCATTCACATCTATGGTGTATAAATAGCTTATATATATGAAACAAAAAAAAAATTAGATATAAAAATGAGAATAAGATAAGAAAAACTGTATCACGACTCACTGTTTAGCGCGACGTCTAGCATTTTTTCAGCAACGTAAGTGAAAGCTAAAACGTAAACGAAAAAAAACAAAAAAAAAACGAGCCTGAAGGAGGCCAAAAGTCAATTTAGATCAACCCTGCAGTGTCAATTGGTTTCAAGCTTTAGTAACGTTGTTGATATTATCGATCAATACATATATATACCTAGATATTTTGTTTTCTGCCAAAAAAGATGGATCTTATTTTGTCAGTATGTGGACTTTGCTTACCATGCTTCCCTACATTATCCTCTCCTTCAATTACGATCAACAACCACAACTATAAAATCATTAAATTATTGGGTGAAGGAGGGTTTTCCTACGTCTATTTAGTGTCAACAAAAGTACAGTCGGCCCAATCTTATTATGCATTGAAGAAAATCAGGTGTCCATATGGAGTTCAAGATGAAAGTTTTAAGAACGCAATGAAAGAAATCAAAAACTACCATCGATTCAAGTCTCCCTATATTATATCAAGTATTGATGAATTAATCCAGCTGGATAGTGATGGATCTAAGAATATATTGATCTTATTGCCTTATTTTGAAAAATCTTTACAAGACATAATCAATGAGCTAGTTCTAAACAATGCAAAGATGGACCAAGCTGAAATATTAAGAATCTTCATTGGTGTCTGCCGTGGTTTAAAATTCATGCATAATTATAAAAAGACATCCACAAACAATACCAGATTAGATGATGACGAGCAGGATATTTTATTACCTACAAGTGAAGATGATGATTTTGAAGAACCAAATGGTAATGACAACAGTTTACAGATGCAAGAGTTGGTTCCCTACGCACACCATGATTTAAAGCCGGCGAATGTGATGCTATCTGCTGAAGGGTTGCCCGTACTTTGTGATTTGGGTTCATGTTCTAGAGCTAGAATATCGGTCAGAAACCGACAACAGGCATTAACTGTACAAGACTTTGCCCTGGAGCACTGTACCTTACCCTATAGAGCTCCCGAGTTGGTAGATGTGGCAACCAATACCGAAATAACGGAAAAAACCGATATTTGGTCATTGGGGTGCTTATTATATTGCTGCTGCTTTGGTTATTCCCCTTTTGAAAAGTTAGAAATAGAACAAGGAGCTAGTTTGAACTTGGCGATTTTGCAAGGAAAATACGAAATACCTCTGGACAACGGTGATTATGACCCTAGAGTGATCGATATGATTAAAAAATGCTTGCAATTAAAACCTGAAAACAGACCAGACATAGACAAGATACTTAATGAAGCTTTAGAGATAGCAAGACAATTGAATGTATAAAAAAAAAAAAACAACTTGCCCTAGTAATCGATATATTACATCGTCGGTATCAATGGAATTCCTCCTTATGGATGACATACTTTATTTTAATTATATTATTTCCTGTTGACATGGAGATTAATGAGACAACAAGCTAGATTATGAAACTTTTTACTTCTTTCTAATTTGCAGTTTTTTATAACCTTTCTTTTAAATATCGAATAAATAAGAGATTTTTCTAAACAAGTAGAATTCGATGTATCTACACTATTACACTTGATAAATAAGACTAAGTGTCAATGATGATATTATCTATACTCAATATTGAAATTGTTACTGTCTCTAGTCTAGTAGTTCCAAGAATTGCATGAGGAGTACACGATTAGTGTGGAAGTACATACACTGAGCGTTTATTGCTCACTTTGTAGAAAATTTCATTTGTACCATGACAAATGTCTCTCACCAGAACATGTGCGCGCACCATCATCGTACTAGCTGGGACGGATCCAGACCCATTTTTGGACACGTAGTACGTGTTTTTTTTTTGTTGTGTCTTGTTTCAGATATAAAAACGTATATTCATTCTTTTTTTTTAAAAAAAAATTCCATATAGTAGGTTCTAGTCAATTAGCACGTTTACTATGACATTAACCAAGTACCAAAGAGGTGATTTGATTGAAGGTTGGAACGACTGCCCAGTTCCACAAAAGAAACCAATAATAACCAACGCAGATCCCAATCTTGATGTGACAGAGCAAAAGGCCACTGATGTGCTAAGCAAAATCTTCACCTTGGACTTAAACCTTCCTGAACGTGAGTTGACTCATTATAAAACCAAGATCATCAATAGTGTGGAGAAAATGGGTCCAGGGTCACAACATTTGACTTTCATATATCACATCGCTCAAGAGATACTACAGAACCTAGATCTGGTAACGCCCAAATTGAAAAATGATCTTAAGAACCACATCGTTGAGTACATGATGACCCATGAAGGAGTAAGTACTTGGTGTTCTCCATTGAGAAAAATCGTGATGAACTTATAGGACCTACAGAGTAGTAGTTACCAAGTCTTGCTTTATTGGTGTGAACTATACATAGAGCATTAAATATACAATGCAAATTGAATATGGAAATAAACTGAGTACTGTGATCAGAACTTCTTTCTCTTCCCGATTTGTGCTTGGAACCCGGTTTTGATGGAAGACACCGATCTGGTGGAACCACAAGCTTTACAGCTCAAGAAATGTAAACGGTTGGCACTTTCCCTCTTTAATTCGGTATTCATACTCTTACAAGTCTTACAGGTGACGTATTCGATGATGTATCTTCTCAAAACAGACTCCATTTGTTTTGGTTGGAACTTACCTTTCAAGATCAATCTTTTTTCACCATCGATGGAACCAGTGGTACCCAATTCAGCAAACAAATATTGTATCAAATGCTCCGGACTCCTTTGCAAAACGAGGGCAATTTCTTGAACATTGGCAAATAAGGTTTTCTTTGAACCTTCTCTTTGAACAATTGGTGGTGGGATACGGAATTTTGGACCTGATCTGTCACCAGCCAATTCTGGGTTATTAGTTTTCAAAACAACGAAGAAACGGGACAATAAGTCGGCGTAGGACAATCCGATTGTAGATTGGTCTTTAGTGCCGTTGTTGTTACCATTACTGTTATCTATGCTTTCTTCGACACCAGCTTCTTCTAATTGTTGTTCGAATTCATCCACATCTAAACTCTTAGTTGACTTCTTCTTTTTCTTTTTCAAGGACAAATCACCTAAAGACGAGGTCAAGTCTTCGTCCAAAGATGGTGATTCAGATTTTTCGGTTGATTTCTTGGATGATGATGACTTTTTCTTCTTCTTTAAACCAGAAAACAAATCATCTACTGATGAGTCAGTTGGTTGTGGTGTGGATTCCTTTGAATCAGTGCCATCGACAGCTGGAGATGCGGAGGTTGGCTTCTTCGATTTTTTCTTTTTCTTCAAAGTGGTATCAAATCCTAAGTCTGACATGTTGGTCTCTATTGTCTTATGATTCTATCAAGTCTATGGAATTACGACTGGAAATAGTAATTGTGAAAATAAAAATCCCAATGCCAAACTACCAAAGAAAAAAAAAAAAAAGAAAATTTTTCTTTTTGGCCAAAGTTGCACGCACTGGTACACTTGCCAGAGAATCAGAGATCGTGTGGGTAGGTCTTGTTCAAATCAAGCTAGAATTCATATTGTGTAGTTCATTCAATTCCATTCCATTCCATTGCTTTGTTTTTTGTATAAGTATATACTGTTCTTCTAAGTCTACGGACATACACCTATCCTGAATTAGTCCCCGTTTATATTCAACTTCTTTGTCTTTTCCTCCAAGTCTGCTTTACCATCGTTATCTATAGATGATTTAAACACGGCTTCTCTAGCTTGGTCATCAGCTAGTTTACTTTCTTTACCAGGTTGATAAGTGATCTTGGTAGTACCCTCTTCTTCATTTTCTTCTACGTCAAATGCATCTTCTGGGGTAAATTTTTTCAAGTACCAGTTTTCCACCTCAGTTTTGCCATTCAGTTCGGCTTCAAAAATGGAGTCATGGCCAGAACCATTCTTGATAAAAGGATCAGCATTAAATTCTTCAACCAAGTATTTTACGACTTCCAAATGACCGTTATATGATGCCCAATGTAATGCAGTATTCCCGTTATCGTTTTTAGCCTCAATGAACTTCTTAACGTCATCTTTATCCACCAACTGTAATAAATATTTAACAACAGCCAAATGCCCATTGGCAGCGGCCATGTGTAATGGTGTACTAGACGTTATGTCATCTTTTATAACCGTTAGAGTTTTTGGTGTTATTAATTTTTCAAGGTCGAAAATTTCCTGCAAAGTTTCCAAATCACCAACTCTGGCATCGTATATCACGACATCCATTTCTTCTTGAGTCAATTTAGTTATCTCTTCAGCCATGATGTAGTGAGGGAGGGGGACGGTTTACAGTGGTTGTAGTTGGAGGATGAAAATCTTGTTAATACAATAGACTTCTTCCTAGCAAAAAAAAAAAAAAAAAGAATAAAAAATTCATAGTACCATAGAGATGACATGGATTACATAAGCTCAATAAATATGTGGGCAGCACTTTCAAATTTTCTGTTGCCAATTTCGGAATCAAACAAACTTATTGCCACCAACAGTTTTTTTTTACCAATTATGCCGCCACCAAAAATCGAAGAGATCACGGACCTGGATGATACGCAAAAGGTGGTCCCCAAGGGTAAAAGGAATCCCTTCGAGCGGGCTCCAAAGAAACACACCATCAGGCGAACTGTTGAGGAAGCGTATCCCCAGAGAAAAGGTCTTCACAAACCACAATTCAAACCCACCAAACCTATTGATATATTGTTTGATAGACTAGAAAAGGAGCTTGATTTGCCTTACTATAAGTTAAATATCAATGAGCTATACACTCGTTTACGCTTATCAGGTTTCGAAGATGACTTGGCGAAGAGATACACGGTTGTTGAACGATTGTTGGACTACTTGCTAGAAATTCAACAACTTTCCGAGAGTTCAATTGTTAATAATGACATGAATTTAATAGCTATTTCGTTGCATGATATCAAAACATTCAGCAAATTAGTAAACTTGATAATCATTCATGGAATATATCCTCCATTGAATGTCTTCCGCATAGGGGTGGATTTCGAAAAGAGACAATTGAATGCTATATCCGATGGCAAAGGTACCATAAAACCAGATGTATTACCAAAAGATAATATAGCATATATTGAGAGTCTCTTAACTTTGGTATACAACAAATTCTACCATTTGTTTGAAATGAAATCTGACGTCACTGATTTATTATTTAAGGGAACTGGGTACACAGATTTCTTGATTGTTGCCATGACGTTGATAGCCATACCTAACTTTAAATCTGACCAAATTGATATTTCAAGGCTTGAGAATATGGCATCGACATTTGAATTGTTTGAAATATATTCTTTAATAATGGCTTCGGCTTCTCCCCAGCCGTTTAAAAAATTTGTCATGTCTCGTTTGGAGCTTCTTCATTACTCAAGAACAGATGGGTTGTTAACATTAATCGAGTTTGTTCTTGGATTAAGGGATCAGGAAGAGATCAATATTGAAAAGTTCGAACACGTGTCAAATGTGGTGTTACTGAAACCAAAAAACATTGATACTAAAAGTTATTTTAGTTCCTTGGGAAATCAGATTTATGATCTATTGATCAATATAAACAGATCATCAATCACGTCATGCGTAGCTTTTGTATTGGAGAGACTCTGGCAAAGAAACAAGTTGGTGGCAAGTGACTTTGTTCTTGACAAGATTTGGAAGTTCTTTCAACCGCTGCCTGAAAGTGGGGTGTTAGTGACTGAGACTCAACTAAACAACAATATCAACGTGCTACTTTCATTAACCAACAAAGGAATGGAACCAGACTTGTATCAAGCTGTGATTCAACCAATCATCTTATCCCTATGGGGATACTATTTATTTTTGAAACAACATGGAAAGCTGTTTGGAATAATATCCGATATATTGACAAGTTACTTTACCATAATGAAAGACTTTGATGACGAGAATATCGCCGGATTGATGATAATTGCTAATAATTTGCTATACAAACATGGTGAAGGCTGGGAATACGAAGTTGGAAGTAACGATATGGTCCAGATTGTTAGTACTAAACCACAATTTACTTCAACCAGCAAGGAAACCAAAGTTCAGAAGTTTATAGAGGACTTGGATTTCGCATGTGAAGCATTCATAAGTTTGCTACAAGACTTAGATGATGTACTAATTCAGCAGCTTTTTGTCAAAATTCTCAAGAGTTGGTTGACGAAAGATAAAGTACTTTTAGGTGGCGAGGAGACCGATCCTTTTTTGATGCTTGTCGATTTACGTTTATTAGAGAGTATCGGGGAAAAGTTCAAAGACAAATTGGCAAGTAATCCGATTGATATGTTACAATTGGTAGATAGTTTTCTTGCATCCACTAATGATAATGATTCTGTTCCCGACATACATATGGATGACTCCGACGATGAGGACGACGAAGATGGAAATGATGAAATACATCAAATGTTACCTTTATTGTTGCAGTTACTATCGGCAATTTTATCTGAGAACGACATCAGTATCGATGATAAATGTTCCAAGTTATTGTCCAACATTGTCCAATCGTTGTTAGCTTTAGAAGCGACAAATAAAGCTGCGGGAGCTCTCCGGGAAAGAATCCAGGAATTGTTAAAAGGCGATCATGCCTTATCTCCAGCAAATGAGCTCGACTATCAGAGGCAAATGTTAAGTAGAGCGATTACAAGCTTGAATGATCCGTTGGTTCCTATTCGTGCCCATGGTCTATTTGTATTGAGGCAATTGATTGAAATGAAAAGCACAGTTACCACGTTGGACTTTGTTATCCAGCTCCACCTAGTGCAGTTGAAAGACCTGGAACCGTTTATATACCTTAATGTGATTAAGGGCCTTGAGAAATTGCTTGATTGGGACAAGATTGCCGTGTTGGAAAAATTATGCGACATGTATTCCAACAAAAATGGCGACACTGACTTGGATGAAAGAGTGAAGATAGGTGAAGTCATTTTAAGGTTTGTTAGAAATGAGAACGAGTTATTTAGTGGATACACTGCAGAGTTGGTTGTGGGAGCTGTCATGAGTATGATTAGAAAGGACAATGATGAACAAAGAGACCAGAGGCTTGATATGTCAGCTCTTTCAATATTAGGAGAGTGTGTTACAACTAACATATTTTCCGTTAACATAAGCGATGTATTGGATTGTTGTATCGGAGTATTGGATTTGGAAAAGAGCCCTATTATTCGTCGAGCTGCTATCGTGGTATTACATGATATACTAGTAGCGTTATCGCAAAAGGAAAACTTGGAATTTCCATCTGATTATAGAGATAAGGTGAAGACTGTATTAGGCTATACTGTGCAATTCGAAAAGGACTATTTAACTAAAGAGCATGCAAGGAAGGTTTTGGAATACTTAGACCCTTCCAAGTAAAACAATTGGTGTTTATAATAGACGAAAGTGACCGATGAATCATCATGGTTGCGAATAATATAAGTATTAACGATGTAATGAATACAATTAATAGAAACAACTTTATCATATACAATTGAATTCACCGTAAATGAAGGTATTTCTGTCAAGATATATTATTACTAAGGTATCTATATCTTCTTGATATGTTTACATATAAATAAAAATAAGCAATCCAACAAACCCTTATATTCTTCTTAAATTCTCTCTCTTCAATCTTCTCAAATTTCTGACTCTTTCGTTTTCTCTTCTTTCGATTTCACTAGATGTTAAGGTCTCAACTAATGGTTCCCAACGGTCGTTACCATTCAGAATACTATTTTCAGTGAAAATCCTGATACCAAGTTCAAATATAAGTCCATTGAAGAGATGCAAATTATAGATTTCATTATCAAACTTGCCATCGATGGTCCTCTTCTTAACTCTGATAATAACCTCATGCAATGCGTGCGATATGGCATTCTCAAATTCCAATGGTAAACCCAAATCTGCCACAACAATTTGGGCAAACATTTCCGGGGTGACATCGGTTTGATTCATGTCCCATTCAAATCTATCTTGGTACAAGTGTTTATTGATGTTGACCGACAAGTCCACCGTCACGTTATATGGTCCATCATTTGGTAATATTAGGTTTGAAGCATATGAATATTCTTCCACTTGTTGGATGATACTTTCAGAAATCTGTGTTGCCATGGATCCTGGGAGATCTAGGTCAGTACACACGATTTCTGCAAACTCCATTGGAGTGACGACGCTTTCATTTAAGTTCCACATAAAGGTATCCACCAATTTCTGATTGGTATTTAAATTCTCAAGGGCTATTTTTATCGGGACAAGCACAACTGGTTTATCCAACAATTCAGGTAACTGCTGTTCGTTTACCAAATTTTTAATTGTGGCAGTATTCTTAGCAAGCGAATATTTCTGGAGTTCCACTTGTGCCTTGTTCTCTGATAAATTACGATTTCCGAAGGTCGAAGAAGGTGAATCTTCAACATCAAAGTCATCCGTAAAGTCTTCAGAGTAATTAATCTGTTGGACATGTCTTTTGGCTTGTCTTCCGGTTGGAGCTATATTGAAGAGTAATGAGTTCTCGGAATCATTCATCAATCTCTTTGCAAAACTTGTCGCAAGACCCTGAATACCTGTAGCTGCTCCTCCATATGATGTCATTGTAGTAATTGTTTATGATGCTGATATATGTGCTTATGAACGGAACAAAACTAGAAACTGTTGAACAGAACTATTTTGAGAAACGTTCAAAGAGAAGAACGAAAAAAAAAAAACAAAGAAACAAAAAATCAAATGTCTGTTGCGACACGACTCTGACCCACTGAACGACAAACGAACCAACCAAGGAATACAATAGTTACCAATACGCGGAACCAAATAAATAAGATGTCCAATACCACCGACTCTGCTACTATCCTAGAAGACTATTTAATAAAAAGACTGGGGTTTGATGACCACTTGACCTTCGAAGATTTGAAAGAACAATTACCTGGCAGCGTATCGGAAGCTGTCATGGCAAGGCTCTATGATGAAATAAGTAAACAACACCAAAACAAACTATCTATAATCCAATCGAATCTAAAGTCACAGTTTGATATACCCATTAAGGATTTGTTGAGACTAGCAACCCAAAACCTGGAAACTATCAAACGACTGAAATTGATCAGGTTAAATAAGGAGTTGGATGTATTGATGGCCAAACTAACTTCGCATGAACAAGAGATGAATCAATCAACAAAACTCGTTCTAAAAGATTTAAAAGCACAACTAGATGATCTTCGCTTGTTAGAACTTGAAATAGACAATGAGAATATCGAGGATGCCCTCCAGAAGATTAGTAGAATATCTACCAAGTTGAATATTTCTCTCTAAATAATTAATATTCTATACAACTTTGTCTACCTTTGTTAATCTGATCTAACCTAAGTGCCTCATCGGCACCAAGCCATTTCCAGATTTGAAATTTCCAGTTCAATCCGTCAACATCACCTAAATTATAATGCGATTCCAACGCACCAGAGTTCTTGACAGTATTTATATAGGTTACTCGTCCAATTCGAGAATGTACAAGAGCCATGCAGCACATCACACATGGTTCGTGTGTTGTATATACAATCAAATCATTACAAAGATACCCTCTGTCATACTCCTTATTCTTTCTATTTGCGAGCTCTTGATCAGCAATTTCTGCAATGGCCCTCATGACACTATGACTCTTAGGATTGTTACTTCTGTAACCTTGATTAGATTGAAGTGTACATACTTCTAGTTTCCCGCAAGCTTGGCGAGCTATTAATGTACCCAGAAGTGAATGTTCAGCTGACGATGATGTGCCATCCAATGAGTCCAAAAGCTTGTTCACCATATCTCTTTCTTCTTCTATATCAAATGTGACAGAGTTTAAAAACTGGTGATTTGGGTTTCCTTTCCAAGTTATTGGCCAATAAGTTTCTGACCAGTTTAGGGTCAACTCTTTAGTTGGCGGGGCATTCCTTGGAACACCAATAACATCCAAATTATTAACGACGAATTCTGAATCAACTTGACCAGCCATTTCCAGAATTTCATGAGCTTGAGATTCTGATTCATACTGACATAGAAGCACTTGCAAATGGTCATCAACTTTTCTTATTCGTTTGAAATGTGCTATCTGAGATGACTCATCTATTCGACAATACTTCTTGAGAAATACCATTAGAAGCTTACCCTTTTTGGGATCAACTTCTCCAACCCAAACTTGGACAAGATCTGGATTTTTGAACGAAAATGCTTCATCGGTCTTCCGTACTTGCAATAGAGTATCGTATAATATTCCCCTTTCTAGATCAACATGCACTTGTATTTGAGTCATTATCGTTCATTTCTGTCCCATGTGACCTGATAATATAAAATTTGTTTATTGTAGATATATATATATATATATATACATATTTTTTTTTTTTTTTTCATGATGGAGATTTGGTTCTCATTGTGCTCCGAGTGTTTATAGTATTCAGAAAAGCAGGCAATGAGATCAAAATCACTTCTTCAATACGTTAGAGAGAATGAAATTAGCTCGAATGACCAGCTTCCCAGTTTTATTGACTACTTGGAAAGTATCACGGTATACAAAGTTGGTGAGCATGAGTTGCCTGTGATTCCAAGGTTCGACACATTTCACGATTTCATGCAACATCTAATTATCCATCTTATCATGAAAAGGTCAAAAAATGTATTGGTTTCGGGATATAAAAGTACAGAAAACGACAATAGTATCACAATGAGAAGTATAAATATCGATGGTAACTTTTTACTCACCATGTTGAATGATTCAAACTGGAATAGAATATTCAACTTGCTAAGTACAGAGAAGTTTCTCAATTTGCTAATTAACTATAAGGGCTTCCTACAGTGTCTGGATAGAAACAATATTCAAATATTTGGTGATACGTCGTCGTTTTTTAACCCAACCTCAAGAGCTGGTACAAGTATTCCAAAATGGGTCTTCAAGTACGATGTATTATACCAATCTCGAAATTTAAAGTATAGAACATTCGAAATAATCAGGACCGATGTGCAAACAATACTTACAGAGATAGTGTCTTCCACCACAATGAACTTACATAAACCAAGACCAGCGTTGGTTAAGAGGTTTAAGGGAATCAAGAGTGTACTATCAAAGATCATCATCAATGATAGGAAGTGCAGATACGACATTATTTTTACCAAATTTTTATCGTCAGAACCGAGCAGCTCAGCAATCGTGACAGACAGTAGCACTAGACTCGATACGGTTGTTCAAGTTATATTTGTAATCATGGGAAAGTTATTGCCCTTGGAAGCTTGGGGAGGTGCAGAAAATAAAAAAGTCTTAAAGAATAAAGTAGTAGAATTTATTCGTCTTGGAGCTAGCGAAAGACTACATATAGATGATATATTGAAAGGAGTGAAGCTTCGAAACTTTGCATGGCTTGGGAGTGGTGACCGAATTTCATCTAAGCAGGATTTCAGCATTCAGAAGAGTTTACTAGAGGGATATATCCGATGGATTTTTGAAGGTTTAGTTAAAAAAATTATACGAGCATTTTGGTACGTTACGGAACTGTCAAACATGGAGCGTTTGACACTATTTTATTTTACTCATTCAGTTTGGAATGAAATATCACAAAAGTGGACGACAAAGTATATCAAGGGGAACCTTGAGAGGATAGAGCTTGCGAATTTTAAAGAGAAGTTTAACGTTGGGAAATTCAAATTGATCCCCAAAAAAGCAAGTTTCCGTGTTATCTGTGTCCCTTTGAAATACTCTCTAGCTTTGCTTAACAACCGCAGAGACAAATCTATGATGCAGAGAGAAAAGAACGATTATATGAGGTATCAAAAGAACGTGGTCCTGCCCGTTAGACAAGTGCTTCAATTAAAACTAAAAAAATTAAGAGAGATAAACAAGGGTTACTGTTCATCTGTGCAGTCTACGAATCAAATCGCAGAAAGAATACTTGCCTATAGAGGTGATCTTCTTCGGAAATGCGACAGCATTCCTCCTCTTTACATGATGAAGTTTGATATGAAAGAATGTTACGACCGACTTGATCAGAATTCTTTGAATAAGGCAATTGCAGACCTTTTCCACAATGAAAATCAAAGCACTACCTATTATGTTCGCGAATATTCCACCTTGGATGAATTACTCAAAATGAAGAAACAGAAGAACTCAATTGATACTCATGTACACAACCTCAACCTTTTGTCAAATCATAGAAGTAATCGCGGGTTCAATGAAACTATAGTGGATAAAGTCAAGACCTTAAAGATTACAAAAAAGGATATTTTGGAAGTATGCCAGAGCCAGATTTCTGATGCTATCTGTCTAATCAAAAACAAAAATCAAAAGTTTGACCTCTACAAGAGAAAAAGAGGAGTGTATCAGGGCTTTAGTTTACTGGGAATGTTTTGTGACATTCTCTACGGTTCAATGGTCGCAAAAGAGTTTAAATTTTTGTGGGAATCATCTAGCGACTTTCTCTTTTTACGTTTAGTTGATGACTTTTTATTAATAACAACCGAACCGGAGGTCTATGAGAAAGTGGCCGCAAAAGTCTCCAGTAATGACCTTCAAGCATATGGTGCTTATGTCAATCACGAAAAGACTGCTGTAATAGATGGAAAGAGAGGTGATCAGACAGAAATGTCGTTCGTTGGATTAGATATAAACGTAGCCAAACTAGATATCAAGAAGGACTTGAGTCAGTTCACCAAACCTATGAACAGGTTTAGGTCATTCAAAGCGTTGTTTAGTCATTTGAAGCAATTTTACACAACGAATCTTGCTGATTTCTTGTTAGATTATTCGTCAAACTTATTGGAAACTGTTATTTCAAATGTTAATAATTTATTGCTGTTGACATTCGATGCTATTAAATCTTCCTTTGTTTCTATTTCCAAACAAGATACCTTCAATAGCGACAGATTTACGAAATTTCTTCACACAGTTATTGAAATTACAATTGACAAGTACATTACTGTAAATGGTTCTAATGAAGGTACACAAGAGTTATTGGAATGCATGAAGTTGACGACCACCAAGTCGCTTGCTTTTATGAAGTGCAACCAAGAAATATTAGAGTGGATATATACATTGGTGATATAGCAATTCCTTGATAGAACAAAACAACAAGTTCATCATTTTAACGCTTTTTTATTTTATATAATACCAAACGAGCTTTTCAAGTTTTCGCTATCTTTCAATTGACGTTTCTTCTCCAATTCCTCAATGCCACCGGAACGTTTTAGCTTTTTATCTTCCACAAAATCACCCAACTCTTCCTGAAACTTATTGAGCCTCATCATTTCTCGCTCTTTTTCTCGTATTTTTTCAGCTCGTTCGATAGCCTCAACTCTACCTTCATGATTTGGCGTCAAGGCAACGATTTCATTCAACACAGCATCCTTAGCGGTGTGCAAACTTTCTCCTGGTTCTGGAAGATACAAATTGGCAACAATTTTGTTTCTCTTACTTGACACTCCCTTCGTTTGTTCAACTGAACATTGTTCGATTAGACCAAATGTTTCTTCGATCTTTTTGATATCTTCTTGCAAGTCTTGAATCAAATCATCTTGCAAGTTAAGGAACTGTTGCTCTTCACAAACTTTATCCAATTCAGATTCCCAAATTTTCTTCCAAACTGGTCTTTCCTTTGAGATATAAGACGACATGTCTTGAAGTGAATCTTTCGCCAATTTAATATCCTTGAAAATATGTTTCAACTGTTTGTCGCTGACTCTAACTCCTCTCTGCGCCACATCCTTTCTCATCTCCTCCATTACATCTTGCAAATCATCGACCTTTGTTATCAATAAATCTGAGTCGGCCGACAACTTCGTGTTACAAGTTTCCATATAAGCTCTATTGGAGTTCTGAGATACCTCGAGACCAACTTCCTGGAATTTGCGGAGATTCTCTAGAACAGCCTTTAATGTTTCCTTGAAGGCTGCGGATGATGTAGCGTGTAATTGTTTTACAGTCTGGAAATCTCTTTCAAGTTTGGCTAGATCTCTGCGCTCAACAGTTTCATTTGATTTCAAACCTTTGTTACTGGCCGTATCAACTGGTACAATGGTAGGAGCTGGAAATTCTATGGAAGCTAAAGAATCCTTTACTTGTGTAATAATGTCTGCACTCATTGTGTCAATTCTCTTGCTTAGATTCCCCAATTTGGAATCCAATTCACGCAACCCTTTATCTTGTGCTCCTTGCTCATTCAAACACAACAACGTGCCTCTATTGACCTCAGGAAGGAAACTCTCCTCAAGCTCGTACGAAACACCACTGGCAGGATCCTGGATGTAAATATCTGGGAAATTACCGGAACCCGGAGAATATGCAAATTTTTCCACAAACAACAATCGAAGTGAAGCAAAAGTTACAGGGAAGGTAACATTTGCTTTTTTCGTCTTGTTGTTGATTCGTAAAAGAATGTAGTCTTGACCTCCCTCAGACTCAACTTTTTGGGACTCTTCGGTTTTCGACGTAGGTGGAATAAGACGAGCAGGAGGAGCTACGGGTTCTTCTTTTTCCAGAATTATGGACCTCCGGACGTTTTGTGTCTCGTTACTAATCTTGGGGATGGCATTGTTGGTGTTGTTATAATTCGTCAATTTTGCATATTGGTAAGCACTGAATCTCTTTGATGCACGACGCTGAAGAACATCCCCCTTTTGCAATTGCGATAAGGCATCGTTTTTATCACGTTTGAGTTGTTCAACAGGTTGCCTGTCTGTCTCATGGTCTTCTTCCAGAAATACACTAGATCCATTATTGGCAGATGTCGTACCCACTGAAGTCTCTTTAATTGATCTTTCCTGCGCTATCGCCTTTGCTTTGCCCTGCTTGCTCTTCAAAGTTTGTAGCAAGGTTACAATAATGTTTCGTATTCCTGGTAAGAATCTATCCAAATTTTCTTGGGAAGGTGTTTCACTAAGAGCATCCTCCAAGATGATTCTCAAGGCTTGTGGAACATTGCCAATATCAGATGTGTCAATACCATTGTTTCCAAAAGCTCTTATGGCAGTCCTAAAATCATTACCTAGCTTCACATAGGCGTCCGAAACATACTTGTCATCAGCTTCTTGACGTGCCCATTGGGTTAAACTCTCTAACAAATGCTTGGTTGACACAAGAAGTCTAGTTACACTTGATTCTATAGTATTCAACGATCGTCTTTTTGTCGATTGGCGTGGTGCCCCCTCACTGGTTTGAGTAGAGCTGATTGAACTAGCTCGAGAATTGTTCACTGACATCTTGCGGAAGAAGATAGTAGCTGATAGATACAGTTGTGGTTAAAGGTAGTTGGTTGGTGTGTGTTTGTCTATTTTTTTTTTTTTTTTGTTAGTATGAGTTTGCTGATTTTTTTCCCTTTAGTTTTGGTCGAAATAGGCAAGGGTGCAGATCCGTTTCATTGCGAAACAAATTGAATCACTCAGGTCCTGTGGTTCTCCAACGGGTATGAATATTAAAAAGGTTGAATCATACCTAGTGGAATTTAGCTCATCTATACAAGTAAACGACAACAGAAATGATATAATTTTTTTTTATTATATATATATAATTAAATGGTGTCTATTCAACTATGCAACAACTACTACAATTCCTTTTATGACCATGGCCCAAGAGCTTAGCTAAAATACTTTTGAACAACATCCAAATCGGAAGGGTTTCTTTGCAATAACGCAACAGCATCAGCATGTGGGATAGATCCCAATAATGCTCGAGTAGAAGCGACTATTTTTTGTGCGGTGTTTCCAGAAATTGACCCATGTGCCAAAGCCTGAATAACGGAGTCAACTACTTTTGGTATCTGCTTGGTAACAGATGGGTGATTGCTATCTATTAATTCACTCAAGAACATGTATGCAAATGGAGCGGCGGTTTCATCTTGAGTGATAGGTAACAATGCGATCCATTGTTCAATGACGGCTGGCAAGTTTGGAACCGAGTTTGCAAAACGATGACAAACTTTGGCTATAGCAGCAACTGAATTTTCTGTAGCATGTATATTCTCATCTGCTCTTGCATCTGGAACAACTGCCATTTTGAACATTGGTTCTAGGCAAGAAAGACAGAATTCAGCGTAAGCGTCTCCACCAAATTGAGCAGCCATACCAACTGCGTATGTACTTGCCTGGCGGATACCGGCATGAGGAGAAGTAATAGAGCTTGCAACGACACCTAAGAACATGTCCTTATATGCAGTTGAATTTGGACCACAGTGTTCGAGGATATCACAGACAATACACAATCCGCAAAGCTTGAGAGTGGTATTTTCATCATTGATGAACGATGAAACTGTAGGAGCCAATTGTTGGAAACTTTCAAGGAAATTAGATTTCACATTCTTGAATATGGCCGAGATCACTTTGTTTATTTCGTCAAGCAACTCTTCATCTGTGTATTCTTCTTCGTCTTCTTCAACATCTTCAGTGTATTCATCTTCATCATTGTCACGGACCTTGATTCTGTCATATATTTCAACCATGTTTGTAAGGATCGCTTTTGCCAAAGCCAACAATTGGACATTCGAGATTGTTCCCGGTGCCAAACTATTAATTGACTCGACCAATGCAGTGTAATATGCAACAAGTAACTCAGGAACAGGTTCTGATCCCAAAACTTCAGATATGTTTTCACAGATTTTTGACCATAGGGTTAATGATTCAGTTGAATTGTTACCTGTAGAAGCAATGGAACATTTAAGCAATGATGCCAAAGTCAATGCAGCAGAACCACGGACACCATCATGCAAATAGAAACCTAGACCTGGAATAGCAATATCTTCTGCTATCTCCTTGACCCAAGGTTGGAAATCTTCCTTCAACTGGATGGCATAAGTTCTAAGGAGGTCCATTGCGGTGACTTTTTCGTCTAATGCAGCGGAATGAACACCTATCCATTTACCGGACAAATTGATGACATCCCATTCTTCATTCAATTTAAGTTCTTCTGCATCGTCTTCTTCCAACAATGAAATATCTTGAGAGGCTTTGGCTGTGACCATCAAAGGCGGTAAGACAGAAGGCAAGTATGGCAAGAAATCCTTTCCTAAAATTTTACATATTCTTCCCCATGCTTGTTCCAAGTATTGCTTGACAGTATCGTCATCATCGGTTGCATTTTGCTGTATATGACCAAACAATTGGATCAATTCTTGACTGTGAGGGGCAAACTTTTCCTTACCCACAGCCAAGGCAATTAAGGTAGAACATTCAATACATTTTGCCTTCAACAATTTGTTTTCATCACCGACATCGGTTCTCAAAACATTAACCAACAATGGCATCAAAGTGTCGTAGTACTTGATGAATGTCTTTTGAGCAGCATCAGCAATGATGGCAATGGTAGTCAAAACTTGTTCCTGGACATATCTCTTTGGTGATTGCAACAACACCAACAAGTTGTTCAATAAGTCATCCAAGTAAGGTTCCAATATTTCCTTCGAGGCGGCCTCAGAAAAATTCACTAAAGCGGCAGCAGCATGGGCTTGCACCCTTGGTACAGACTTATTGGTCAATTTTGAAATTAATGCAGGCAATATTCTATGGGCAGAAGTTCTTTGAATCAAATCGGCAAAATCGGTAGACATTTGACCCAATGCATTACAGCATGCATATTGAACACGTGGGTGTTCATCGTCCAAAGTTGGTAAAATCATGTCCAAAATCTTTGGGATTTCATTTATCAACACATCAGAACACCCTTCAGCAGCGGAAGAAAGTGCCATGAGTGCGGCCTGACGTTCTCTCCAATTAGTGGATTGAACCATAGACGGTAAGTATTGGAATAAAGGTCCAGCCAATGCCTGGCCATTCAATTTCAAAGCAACCCTATCCAATGCTTGTCTGGCAGCTCCATATTCTGGTTCCTCATCTTCATCCTCACTGTCGTTATTGTTATTCCATTCGGCGGCATCATCATCGTCTATGCATACTTCAGTTAACATAGATAAAGTAAGAAGAACCATTTGCTCGGTATATGATGGAGTAAATTTACACATGGCAGGTGAAACCTCTGCAAAGGTGCTGAGCAATTCCAATGCAGCCATTCTGGTGTTCAATTCCAAATCCTTATTCTTGGCCACAGCGGAGCAAAAGTCGATAATAGTAGGAAACATTTCTTTAAACATTTTAGGGGCCAACTCAACTAAATCTATCAAAGCTTCCAATACTGAAGCCAAAGCTTGATCCTGACCGTTTTGTAAAAATCGAGGTAATGAGTTCAATAAGTTCGGTAACAACGGGGACAACGATTTCCAGGTCTTTTTAGGAAGCTCTCTAAAGAAAGCAACAAATGCGGTACATGCGGCAATACGAACATCATCGTTTGCATCATCAAATCCAGCGTTGTAAACTGGCAACACATCTTCGAGATAGGATTTGTCTATTAATTCTGGAGATGCAGAAAAAACTCTAAATGCAGACTCACGAAAACTTGGATCTGGGTTTCTTGTTGCTTCAAACAAGGCAGGAATTAACTCGTTCCAAGTACCTGGAGGAGATGCGTCTTCCTTGGAAACTTCAGATATAGCATCTGAAAGCTTGTGTCTCACTTGGTTTGATTGGGGAGAAGTGAATCCTGCCAACAAAATGCTTCTAATTTGTTGTCTAACTGGTTCGCTAACTACGCCGATAGTTCTATCAGTTACGCTTGATAATTCCTTTGGTGACTTTATGGCAATACGTCTAAACATCACAGAAGCAAATGCTCGGATAGTGTCGTTGTTTCCTTGACATGCTTGTTCAGCCAAAAACACCAACAATAACTCGACGTTCGCCTTAGACGTCCAATCGACTTCAAGGGACTTTTCTGCTTCTGCTCTGGTGGAGTTGTCTGAAGACAACAAGTTTTCCAATAATTGGTTTAAGGCAGTGTGATATTCTTGGGGAACAACGGACATTTTCTTAGTATTCGATGGTTTCTTTATAGTTTCTCTTGAATTATGCGTTTAACCAAAGTATGTGTGGAGTTTGTTCTTATACATAAACTTTTTGTCTTACGAAAACACTTTAATGATGATGAGATCTCTTCGGTGATATGGGTGGTGGAGAATACAGGTGTATGGACAGGATAATCTCGTTGTCAAATCTTCTCTACTTTCCTTGTCTAAAGCTTCGCTGGCTCTTTGTGTATATGACTATCGTCTTTCGTCGCTTGTGTATCTCGTTTTCTGTTACGTAATGTGTACAGTAAAACTAGTTGATGTCTGTGAAAATAGCGACCTTAAAGGGGAATATGGTAAAAGTGAAAGCAAGAAGAATTGTTTGATCCAGAACTTTGGTGGTAGTGGTGGATTTTTTTTTTTTTTTTTAATATATTTTTTTTTTCAGAGTAAAGATCTGTGAATAGAAGAGAGAGAATTTCCTGTAACTAAAAAGAGAAGAAAAATTTTTTTTTTCTGTTTTGTTTTTCTGCCTGAGCAGAAGATTTTTTGTATTTTTTTTTTTCTTTTCGTTTCGTTTCGCTTCCTGCTCGCCCCACCTAGTTCTCCCCCTTCGTACGACCTGTCCCATATCGCATGCGGTGGCCATATGTGTTATGCACGATGTATCAAGTAATGTTTATATATTTATTAAAGAAAATTACTGTTGCGAAGAGAATATAGAGAGTCGAGTATACACAAAACCCTTTTCTTTATTTCTTTAAGATGGTGATCACATCTTCGTCCTCTAGCGGATGACTCAAACCGACTATTTGTGGTTGATGTTTGACGGATGTCCCGTAAACTAGCGCATTTCTGAAATCTTCAACCAAAGACTTGTGGATGGAATTACAGAAGTCTTCTACTGTACATCTGTCGTTTCTTAAAACAACCGGTTCACTGAAATCAGGCAATTTACCCTTTGGTTTAGTGTATACTCTGACTAATTTCAATTTGTCCCACATCATTTGCAACAAATCGTCCAAGTTCCACCCGTTTGCTGAAGAGATCGGAATGGCATCCGGGATCTTGGTTAAGAGGTTCAACTCCTCGATCGAGAATGAATCAATCTTATTCAACACATAGATGGCTGGAATGTACTTTCTGGCTTTGGCTTCGATGGCATCAATCAAATCGTCCACTGTGGCATCGCATCGGAAGGCTATGTTGGCACTGTTGATTTTATATTCTGACATAACAGCCCTGATTTCATCGTTATCCAAATGAGTCAATGGGACGGTGTTGGTTATATTGATACCACCTTTGTCCTTTTTAGTTATGACAATATTTGGTGGTTCTTTGTTTATTCTTATTCCCATTCCTTCCAATTCATGTTCGATGATCTTCTTGTGTTGCAATGGCTTGTTAACATCCAATACCAAGAAAAGCAAATTCACAGATCTGGCAACAGCAATAACTTGTCTACCTCTACCTTTACCATCTTTGGCACCTTCAATAATACCTGGCAAATCCAACATTTGTATTTTGGCACCCTTATATTTAATAGTACCGGGAACAGTGGTCAAAGTGGTGAACTCATAAGCAGCAGCTTCGGAGTGGGTTCCTGTAAGCTTTGACAACAAGGTAGACTTACCCACAGACGGAAATCCAACAAAACCAACTGTTGCCACACCTGTTCTTGCCACATCGAAACCAACACCTGCTCCACCACCACCACTGCCGCTCCCATCAGTCAATAATTCTCTTCTTAATTTGGCAAGCTTGGCCTTTAATTGTCCCAAATGGAAAGAAGTGGCCTTGTTCTTTTGGGTTTTGGCCATCTCATCTTCGATGGCTTTAATCTTTTCAACTGTAGTCATGATTGAAGGTGGTTGTAAAGAATATAGGTTAGTTAATGATCTGTGCAAATTGAAATAAAAAAAATTTTTTTTTTTTTCCCCTTCTCTTTCTTGCAGCACCTATCTGGCTATCTGGAACTATCTGGTACTAGGGACCAGGACAGTTAATTCACACAACCCACTCCCCTACAAATCAATTGTGGTCTTCTAGTGATTCAGTTTGTCTACAATAGATTAGAAAACTGGTTTGCTTAAATGTAGAGTTCAATCCACATTAATCTTGTTCAACAGGATGATCAACATTGCAACTGGTGGTTGTACAGACAAAAACAAAAGGACAATGGGAGTGTAAGAAAAATATAGATATTTTCTTTGATGATGTGCACTAGAACTTGTCCTAACTAGGGATAATAATAAACCTAAATCCCCAATAAACAAAAACCCTGTGATTTATTAGAGTCATACTTGTTGACTTTAAACAAATGGCAAATATTCATTCTCTTTAGCATTTGGTAAGTGTGTGCCTCTGTGCGGTTGTGTGGTCGTGTGCACTTGTACTTGTTCTAGCAAAAAAAGTTGTGCATATAACCATTTCGTAGCAGTTCTCTATTTCTCTCGCAGTAAGAGAAAAAGATTGGTACAACAAAGAACGAACAAAAAAAATTCTCAAAGATCATCGAACCCAATTTTTCAATAGTACATTAACATTGACAATGGCTAAAAAGGGAAAGAAAGGAGCTCAAGCCGGAGGAGATTTCTGGGATGAAGAAGATATGGCCCAGGATCAACCACAAGCTGAAGAATTTGGAACCCCACTGGAAACTGCTACCCCAGAACCAGAGGGTGAACCAGCTCAAGCTGAAGAAGCTTCAGCTGATGATATTTCGGGTGGTTTCTTAGACTCCATTCGTAAAAACAAGCAAAAGAAAGTCCAGAAAGAAGAGAACGAAAAGGCAAACTCAAACAATGGTGGGGCCCCAAAGTTGTTATCCAAAAAGGAAAAGGAAAAATTGAAGAAGGAAGCTGAAAAGCAGAAGAAGAAAGAACAAGCTCAGAAAAAGAAAGAACAACAAGCTTCAAAGAAAGAACAAATCAAAGAAGCAAATAAACAAAACGCTGCTGCTGCCGCTTCTTCCGCATCTGCTTCCTCTTCTGTTGCTGCTACTCCTGAACCAGAAGAAGCCCCAGTTGAAACCGCTAAGAGTAAACCAGCCAAGAAAGGTAAGAAGGCACCAGCTGGTCTTGCCGCCTTGAAAAAGCAATTGGAATTGAAGAAACAATTGGAAGAAGAACAACGTAGATTGGAACAAGAAGAAGAAGATCGTAGATTGGAAGAAGAAAGACTTGCAGCTGAAGAGGTAGCCAAAAAGGAAGCTTCCAGAGCCGCCAAGAAAGAACGTGAAAGATTGAAGAAGGAACAATTGAAAGCCGAAGGTAAATTATTGACCAAAAAGCAAAAGGAAGAAAAGAAATTGCAAGAACGTCGTCGTGCACAATTATTGCAAGCTAGTAATGTTAGTGTTCCTGGATTAAACAAGACCGATTCCGACACACAAAAGCCAAAGAAGATTGTTTATACAAAGAAAAAGTCTTCCAAACCAAAAACCTTTATCCAAAAACCTGCATCATCTAAGGAACCTGCCGTAAAGAAAGAAGATGACGACGATGAAGCTTTAGTTGATGACTGGGAACAAATGGCATTGGACGATGATGAGCCAGTTGTTGATGATTGGGAAGCTGCTTTGGAAGATGACAACAAAGAAGAACAAGAAGAAGAAATAGAAGAAGAAGTTGAAGAACAAAAGGATGACGAAGAAGAAAAGAGAATTGCTGCTGAAGCCCAACGTAAGGAAGAAGAAGCCAAGCGTAAGGCACAACAAGAAGCTTTGAAAAAGGCTGAAGAAGAAGCAAAGGCAAAAGAAATTGCAAACCAAAAGAAAGCCAGCAGTCCTCCTGAAAAGGACTTGCGTTCTCCAATTTGTTGTATTTTGGGTCATGTTGATACTGGTAAGACCAAGTTATTGGACAAGATTCGTCAAACCAATGTTCAAGGTGGTGAAGCTGGTGGTATCACCCAACAAATCGGGGCTACTTACTTCCCAGTCGAATCTATCAAACAGAAAACTGCTGTCATGGCTCAATATGAAAAACAAACATTTGAAGTTCCAGGGTTATTGATCATTGATACACCAGGGCATGAGTCCTTCACAAACTTGAGATCTCGTGGGTCCTCGTTGTGTAACATTGCCATTTTGGTTATTGACATTATGCATGGTTTGGAACAACAAACTTTGGAATCCATCAGATTGTTGAGAGACAGAAAAGCACCATTCATTGTCGCTTTGAACAAGATCGATAGATTGTACGATTGGAAAGAAATCCCAAACAACTCATTCAGAGATTCTTTTGCTAAGCAAAGTAAAGCTGTTCAAGCCGAATTCCAAAACAGATACGACCAAATTAAGTTGGCATTGTCTGAACAAGGGTTGAACTCAGAATTGTACTTCCAAAACAAAAACATGTCCAAATATGTTTCCATTGTTCCTACCTCCGCTGTTACTGGTGAGGGTGTTCCAGATTTGTTATGGTTGCTTCTTGAATTGACCCAAAAGAGAATGTCAAAACAATTGATGTACTTATCCAAGGTCGAAGCAACTATTTTGGAAGTCAAGGTTGTTGAAGGTTTTGGTTATACCATTGATGTTGTTTTATCCAATGGTGTCTTGAGAGAAGGTGACCGTGTTGTTTTGTGTGGTTTGAACGGTCCTATTGCAACAAATATCAGAGCTTTGTTAACCCCTCCACCTTCCCGTGAATTGAGAGTTAAATCCGAATACATGCATCTTAAAGAAGTTAAAGCTGCCTTGGGTGTTAAGATTGCTGCCAACGACTTGGAAAAGGCCGTCGCTGGTTCTCGTTTGCTCGTTGTTGGAGAAGATGACGACGAAGAAGAATTGATGGACGAAGTCATGGACGATTTGACTGGTTTGTTGGATACTCTCGACAAATCTGGTAAAGGTGTTGTCGTCCAAGCTTCTACTTTGGGTTCATTGGAAGCATTGTTGGACTTCTTGAAAGACATGAAGATTCCAGTTATGTCCATTGGTTTGGGTCCAGTTTACAAGAGAGATGTGATGAAGGCATGTACGATGTTGGAAAAGGCTCCAGAGTTAGCTGTTATGTTGTGTTTCGATGTTAAAGTGGACAAAGAAGCCGAACAATATGCCGATGAGCAAAACATTAAGATCTTTAATGCTGATATTATCTATCATTTGTTCGATGCTTTCACTGCCTACCAAGCTAAATTGATGGAAGTCCGTCGTAAAGAATTCATGGAATACGCTGTCTTCCCTTGTGTCTTGAAAACTATTCAAATCATCAACAAGAGAAACCCAATGATCATTGGTGTTGATGTTGTTGAAGGTGCCGTTAAAGTTGGAACCCCAATTTGTGCTGTGCGAACTGATCCAACTACCAAACAACCAAACATCTTGTTGTTAGGTACTGTTGTTTCTTTGGAAGTTTCACACAAACCCCTCGATTCCGTCAAGAAGGGACAAACTTCTGCTGGTGTGGCCATGAGATTGGAAAACCCATCTTCATCCCAACCAACATGGGGTCGTCATGTCGATGAAAGTGACAACTTGTACTCATTGATTAGTCGTAAATCTATTGATACTTTGAAAGACCCAGCCTTCCGTGACAGTGTCAGTAGAGATGATTGGTTGTTGATTAAGAAATTGAAACCAGTCTTTGATATCAAATAATCTTTTTCTCCGTGTTATTTGAATTCTATGTAGATATGTATAGTAACTATTATATGTATAAGATATATAAAAAAAAATAAACGATCAAAATATATAAAAAAAAAACAAAACAAAAATTGGATCTGTTTACCTTTTGATCATTGGGGACAGGGTTGGTAGAGCAATACATAGATTTGGTGCAACTGTTCTTTTTCGTGTTATATGCAGGCATTCAAAAAAAATGAGAACAAACATTGAAGCCAATGAAAAATCGAAGAATAATCAAACAGCGACAGAAAAAAAAAAACCAAAGTGAAGGATAAAGCAGCCCTAGCAAGCCCATTGAATTAGTTTATCAACACACATACACACACACACACACAAAACATAACGATGCAAGATTTACCACCTATTGGAGGATACGAACCTATTCAATGGAAAAGAAATCTTCCTTCTAGAGGATTTAGAGGATCTGTGTATTTCTGGGGTATTACTGGTTTCATGGCCTTTGGATTCTACAAATACTACCAAGGTGTTAACGAACAAAGAGAACTTACCAGAGAAAGAAACTGGGCCAGATTTCATTTGGAACCATTGTTGATTGCTGAAGAAGATAGAAACATTGCTAGAAGATACTTTGCCGAAATGGAACGTCGAGAATTGGTTAAACAAACCATGAGTCCGGAAGACAAAGAAACTTTCGAGCAAGATTCATATAATGATAAATCCAAATTCCGTTATCCAAGATTCACTGCTGGTCTTCCACCAAAGGATATTTAGATACCGAGAGTATTTTTTTTTCTCATCTGGATGTACTTTGATATTCGAAAGGGCCGAGTCAGGGGGCTCTAATATTTAAGTTGCAACCAATGATCTTTTGAGGAGTGGATGGGAATCTATGTATTTATTATTATTTGAAAGAGTCCAGAGACAAAATCACCCATTTCCATTAATTATTCTTCTATGTCATATTAGAAATGCAAACTACGCTCGATACTAGATATTCATTTGTAGTTCATTACCAATACAAAAAAAAAATATTAAATCATCCGCATAATATTGCTCATACATTTTGACGATTGGCTTATAATTGTAGAAGCTACTGTAGTGTAGGAAATTTAGGTGACTAAGGAGGAAGGATATGATATAGAGAACAAACTAATCATTCTATATTTGCAAATATTTTAATCCGCAGATACGAAAGCATCCACATACATGAGCAAAAAAAAATCAATTGTTTTGCGGTTACATGTTAATCTTGCTAGTACTATGTTCTTACCTTTGCCCAATGCTTATTAATATCGCTTGGATGTATATTGCTCACATCCTCGGGTGTTCATCTATCTTTCCCTTAAACAACATTGTGATTTCATCCAAGAATCTTACATCTGTTTCGGAGCAATCCCGATTTAACAAATAATTAGTTTATGCATTCTGACGAATGATCAAATGCTGGCGTCATGAACTATGTTCGTTTGTTTATGCTCTTTATTAATCCGAGCTTTTTGTCCGAATTACCAATTACGTGGGTCTGTTTACTGTCAAATAAACTTTTCTTGGGTTCCATCAATTGTACTGGATGTTTTAGTACAATACTATTGCTCGCCTTTAAGCCTTGAGATGAAACCGGCAATACGTCCGCGCGGTCACTTAGTCAAGAAAAAAATTAGCTGATAGTCTGGAACATCCCAAGACAAGATGCATATCGTTCCTCGGTTCATTTCTTCACTGCCCTGATTTTTTAGGGAATCCCTAATTAAATTCAACATATTGTAGTCGTACAGAGAGATAGACCCGTATTCATCTTACAGTAACTACTGTTGAAGTACGCCGAACCATTACACTCTACCCCAGTTCAAAATATGCAGACTAGTTAAAGTAAAGTGCGCGGGAAAAAACACAACAATTAGTGGTTGAGAACAAAGGAATAGGGCTCTCAAACTCCGACCACCAACAGGACCGTGGCTTAAAGGTTTATTTGTCGGAATGAATAGACTACTTGATAATTGCGACAATGCCGTTCTGTAGTCTGGATAAAAATGTGGATTTTTCAATATGGATTTTAACTCCGCTATTGTTTTGTGTTCCATTGTACGGAAATAAAGGCTTCGTGAGCCATTAGTAGGTTACAAATTGGGTGCAACCACATAAAGAAAAAGTTAGGAAGAAAGCGAGAAGGGCTGAGGCCACTGGTATTGAAGTGTGCCAAGCAATGTAAGAGTGTTTTGACTTCGTCCTACCTATGACCAAAGCCGCGAAATTTCCTACTTCAAGTTGCTGTTGTTGTTGATGTTTCTTTTGTTTTGTAGTGTATTGCGTTTTGCATCCTGGAACTATTACATTGAAGAATTGTTTTTCCGTGTTCTCTTGTATTATATTTATTACTATTATAATATTTTTTTTTTCTTACTAAAAACATTGCAGCTACACAAAACAAGAATCGAGACTAAATGCAACCTATTGCATTGCACCGTATCCCGTACCAGTTTATGCATCGTCTTATGATCTGGGAAAGTATTTATAGTTCTGTTGATGACTCCCCAAATCTTCTCAAATTTTAATTGCTTTAGTTTGTTTTTATATTTACTTTTTCTCTTAGTTTTAACATTCTACATAGTACAACTATGAAAGACTTAGAAACAAAACTGAGGACCCCCTCGATCAATAATGAGGGAACCTCATATGCTAATAATAATAATAATAATAATAATAATAATTATGATGATGATAATGATAAGGATAATACACATCCCTACGATGGGTTCACCAATAAAGTGGCACAAGAGATTCAGGATTTAGCACGTCATGTCTCTGATGTCAGCAAGCTCGAACTCAAATTGCACAGACATCCTTCCCATCAAAGTACCTTGACAGCTTCTGAAACTGATGTCGGGCTTTCCCAGTTTGGTGTTGTTCCTGTTGACGATAACGGTGAATTTGTTGACCCAAGATTGAACCCTGACTCCCCAGATTTTAATGCTGCTTTTTGGATCAGCAATGCCCATAAATTAGTCATTTCTGACATAGATTACTTTAAACCTATCAGCATCGCCGTTGCTTATAAGAATTTACGTGCCTACGGTAAAGCAACCGATGCAGATTACCAGCGTACCTTCCTGAATACAATATCCAAATTTGTTTCTACGTTCGTTAGAGAAACGGTTTTGGGACATTCCGGTCCAACATTCGATATTTTGAAGCCAATGGATGGTTTATTAAAGCCAGGTGAGTTAACCGTTGTTTTGGGGCGTCCAGGTGCTGGTTGTTCTACATTTTTAAAAACTATAGCTACCCAAACACACGGTTTCCATGTTGATACAGAGTCGATTCTTAGATATAATAACTTATCTTCACATGACATATCCAAGCACTTCCGTGGTGAAGTTGTCTACTGTGCTGAAACTGAAACACATTTCCCACAATTGACCGTTGGTGATACCTTAGAATTTGCTGCAAGATTGAGAACTCCGCAAAATAGACCATTGGGTGTCAGCAGAGAAGAGTATGCTAAACACGTTGCTGCTGTTGTAATGGCCCTTTTCGGTTTATCTCATACAAGAAATACCAAAGTGGGTAATGATTTCATTAGAGGTGTTTCTGGTGGTGAAAGAAAAAGAGTGTCTATTGCCGAAATCACCCTTAATAATGCGAAAGTTCAATGTTGGGATAACTCCACCAGAGGTTTGGATTCAGCTACCGCCCTTGAGTTTGTCAGAGCTGTGAAAGCTGGTGCTGACATAATTGGTAACACCCCATTGATTGCCATCTACCAGTGTTCCCAAGATGCTTATGATTTGTTTGACAATGTTGTTTTGATGTATGAAGGCTACCAGATCTATTTTGGAAGCGCTAAAAATGCAAAACAATTTTTCCTTGACATGGGTTATGAGTGTCCTGAAAGACAAACAACCGCCGATTTCTTGACTTCATTAACTAATCCAGCTGAAAGAATAATCAAACCAGGATTTGAAGCTTCGGTTCCAAGAACACCACAGGAATTTTACGAACACTGGCAAAACTCCCAACAAAGACAACATTTGGTTAAAGATATTGATGAATATTTGGAAAGTCGTGATGAAGAGTCAGAAAAGCAAGCTTTAACTGCAGCCCATGAGGCACGTCAATCCAACCACTTGAAGCCAGCTTCTCCTTATACTGTCAGTTTCTTCATGCAAGTCAGATATATTGCTTACAGAAACTACCTTCGTGTTAAAGGTAGTCCAAGTGTTAGTATTTTCCAAGTCACTGCTAACTTTGTGATGGCTCTTATTTTGTCGTCCATTTTTTACAACTTGCCTAATGAAACCTCCTCATTCTATCACAGAACTGCTTCGTTGTTCTTTGCTGTCTTGTTTAATGCCTTCTCCTGTATTTTGGAAATTTTTGCCCTTTACGAAGCCAGACCTATTGTTGAAAAACACAAAAAATATGCTTTATATCACCCAGGGGCTGATGCTTGTGCTTCGATTCTTACTGAGCTTCCAACGAAGCTTTTATCTGCCATTGGATTCAATTTGGTTTATTACTTTATGATCAACTACCGTCGTACTCCGGGACATTTCTTCTTCTATTTCTTGATCAACTTCTTTGCAACATTGGTCATGTCTCATATTTTTAGAACCATTGGTGCTGCTACCAAAAAATTAGAGGAAGCCATGACTCCTGCTGCCATTTTGTTGTTGGGTTTAACTATTTTCACTGGTTTCGTCATCCCGACTCCAAATATGCATGGATGGTCACGTTGGATCAACTACATCAACCCATTAGCATATGCCTTTGAATCATTAATTGCTAACGAATTCCATAATCGTTTGTTTGGATGCTCCCAATTTGTGCCCGCTGGGGGAAGTTACCCTACTGCCGGTCCTTATAGAATCTGTTCTCCAGTGGGAAGTATTGTTGGCCAAGATTTTGTCAATGGAACAAACTATATGGAAGAGGCTTTTGTTTATCACAATCTGCACAAGTGGAGAAATTTTGGTATCTTGATTGGTTATACAGTGTTCTTCTTCTGTACTTATATCTTCTTGTGTGAAGTTAACAAAGGTGCTATGCAAAAAGGGGAAATTTTGTTGTTCCAAAAACGTGGATTGAAGAAATTGAAGAAGGCTAAAAAGGATATTGAAAGTGGTGATGTTTCCAAAATTGCTCCTGAATTCGAAAATTCAAATTCAAGTACAGAAAATTCATCTAGTGAAGTCGGCAAATTAGAAACAGGTGGTCACACATTCTTCTGGAGAAACTTAACCTATCAGGTGAAGATCAAATCCGAAGATAGAGTTATTTTGGATCATATCGATGGTTGGGTTAAACCTGGGCAAGTCACTGCCTTGATGGGAGCTTCTGGTGCTGGTAAAACAACTTTGTTAAATGCATTGTCCGATCGTTTGACTTCAGGGGTTGTTACAGATGGTGTGAGATTGGTCGATGGTAAACCATTGGACTCTTCCTTTCAAAGATCAATTGGTTATGTCCAACAACAAGATTTGCACTTGGAAACATCCACCGTTAGAGAAGCATTAGAATTTTCTGCTCTTTTGCGTCAACCTAAAGCTGTACCAAGAAAGGAAAAGATTGAATATGTTGATGAAGTTATCAGATTGCTTGAAATGGAAAAATATGCCGAAGCTGTTGTTGGTGTTGCTGGTGAAGGTTTGAATGTTGAACAAAGAAAGAGATTGTCAATTGGTGTTGAATTGGTTGCTAAACCAAAACTTTTGGTATTCTTGGATGAACCAACGTCAGGTTTGGATTCTCAAACTGCTTGGTCTATCTGTAAGTTGATTAGAAAATTGGCTGATAATGGACAAGCAATCTTGTGTACCATCCATCAACCATCTGCTATTCTTCTTGCTGAATTTGATAGATTGTTATTCTTGCAAAAAGGTGGTCAAACTGTGTATTTTGGAGACTTGGGAAAGAATTTCTCCACTCTTATCCACTACTTTGAAAAATACGGTGCTCCTAAATGTCCCCCACAAGCTAATCCAGCCGAATGGATGTTGGAAGTTATTGGTGCTGCACCTGGTTCCCATGCTAATCAAAATTACTCCGACGTTTGGTTGAACTCTACCGAATTCAAAGAAATGAACCAAGAGTTGGATTTCATGCAAGAAGAACTTGTTAAGAAACCAGACGACGATGATCCAGCTAGACTCGATCCTTATGCTTCTTCATATTTGATGCAATACTTGTTGGTCACTACAAGAATTTTTGAGCAAAATTGGAGAACCCCAACTTATATCTATTCAAAACTTTTATTGGTTATCTGTTCCAGTTTATTCAATGGTTTCTCGTTCTTCAAGGCTACTAATTCAATTCAATCACTTCAGAACCAATTGTATTCTGTGTTTATGCTTTTCCCAATTGTGCATACTCTTGTCCAACAATTAATCCCAACCCATCTTAGTTTAAGAGACTTGTACGAAGTGAGAGAAAGACCATCCAAAACATTCAGTTGGTTCTCATATATTGCTGCTCAGGTTACTGCCGAAATCCCATGGAATATCGTTTGTGGAACTCTTTGTTTCTTCTGCTGGTACTACCCTGTTGGTTTCTACAACAATGCTACCATTACTAATACTGTCCATGAAAGAGGTGCTCTTATGTGGTTTGCAATTGTTTTGTTCTTTATTTACACTTCTACTTTGGGACAAATGTGTATTTCCTTCTTGTCATCCGGTGAAAATGCTGTCCATTTGGCAGTCTTGCTTCTTATTATGTCTTTAGCTTTTTGTGGTGTGTTGGTGTCGAAAGATGAAATGCCTGGATTCTGGATTTTCATGTACCGATTCAACCCATTTACTTATCTTGTGTCAGCTATACTTTCTATTGGGTTGGTTAATTCTCCTGTTCGTTGTGCACCAAAAGAGTACTTGAGATTCTTACCTCCTCCAGGATACACTTGCTTACAATACATGCAACCATATATGAGTGTCGCTGGTGGTTATTTGGTGGATGGAAATAGCACCCTGGAATGTGCTTACTGTATCATGAGTTCCAAGAATGTGTTCTTGCATGAAATCAATTCAGATTATTCTACTAGAGGAAGAGACCTTGGTGTATTCATCGCATTCATTGTCTTTAATGTGATTTGTACCTTCTGCTTCTATTACCTTGCAAGAGTGCCAAAGAACTTTAGCTTTAGATTCAAGCTGAAACGTTGATTGATTGTTGTCAGTTTAATGTCGTTTGTTTCGTTTAAGTTTATTTTATTTTGTTTTGTTTTGTTAGTTTGAGTTTATAATTTGTTCTTTTATATATATATCAATAGAAAGACATCTACAGTGTCTGTTTTCATTATTAACTATCATCCACCATTCAATGTATTATATGCAATAATATAGCCATATATTTAATTGGAATGCTACTTCTAAATTTTGTAGAGGGATTCATCCACCTTGTCCATCTTCTTAGGTAAACGAACAGCAACACCAAGTGGGTTAATAACGACATTGTTAATATCCCAAACTCCCTCACGGTAATAGATATCTTTCTTTAAGAATTCAATCACTTCTTCTTTGGAGCTGGCAACTAAATGGAAAGCACTTCCAGCAAACTTAGTCTTAGCTTCATCATGATAGATTGCTCCGGCAGATCTGATTGGGTTTGGAACATTGGCTGGGATATCTGCCACATGTTGGGCTCTGACCTTGGAACGATCAGCGTTTGGCAAATCATAAATGATAACGTTGTATTCGGTAGACATGACTCTTGAAGCTGTGGAAAACAATCGAGTATTGAATGTGTTCTTAATTGATTTAAAGACCAATTGGTTCATTTAATTAAAAAAAAATAGTGAGAGGCAATAAATGATACAAACGAGCTGTTGAAAATTGGGAGGAGGTTTAGATACACAATTTGTTTCCTTTTTTTTTTCAACCAAATTTCGCACAATAATTAATGTAAATCCAATCCTGCCAATAAAACAAAAACTATGTGACATATACATCAATTTGCAAATAATATATAAAACACCTTACCCAACCGTCCAGCTTGGGAGAAAATTGTAAGAGTATACTAGTCATTTCACAACAACACTACAAGATTTAGTTGGATCTTTTGATGTAACTTAAAATTTTATTAAAAATAATTGTATTTATCTAATATACACATTTTCAGCTTCTAATAATGTATATGCTTAGAATCGTCTTTCTCTTTCCCTTCTTGGACCTAAATCTTGAGTTCTAATCCCCACACCGAATTGGTATCCAAATGGAGAATGGGCTGGAATCAAGTTATAGTTTGGAATTTCATAGATGGTCCTGCATTTGCTCAATTGTTGTCCTATTCCGCTGTTATCTCTATCAAAATTCTTAATGAATGAAACTTTGTATTTTTTGGCATGGTCTTCTTCTCTTAAATTATTACGTTCACCAGTTGTAATCTCATCGAAATATTTGGAAGCAAATAATGGCTTGTCAGTTTTATCTTTGTTCTTGTAAACCAAAAATCCACCAGCCAATGCAGCAACACCAAATATTTTGGCGAATGTTATTTCCAATGGCTTTGATTCTGGTTCGTGGTGGTGATGGTGGTTATGTGAGGAATTGAATCTTTTGACGGTGTGTTGTATCGAACGAGCAGATGCTCTGGTTTGTTGTCTGACTGATGAAAACATAATTTAATATGTTGAATAAAGATGATGATGATGGGAGGAGGGGGCTAAGGAGAATGGGTTGAATGGAATAGGTATATGAATGTAGTTGAAATAAGACTTGTTGTTTGGGAGGACTGGTTAATTTTTTTTTTTGGTTGTAACAAAATCCTTTGGTTGTTTCTTTCTCTCACTTTGTTCTCGCAAGCATTTTCAGCCAATGAAAATTTATGCGAATAAAACCGATTATATGCAGGTCATTTTTAATTTTTCTTTTCCACTTTGTGTGATTCTTGACTGATGCTTGATATCATCTACTCTCTTTTGTGACAAGATCTAGAGTATGATGGATAGTGAGGTGGTAAAGAGTCATGTGGTATATACCTATAACCGTGAGAGATAACTAATAAAACAGAATCATTTTCTTAAATAATACTACTGCAGCTTCTACAGGCAAAAAAAATATTGTCCAAACATATATATCTATTACATGTAAACTTTTGGCTGCAATCTATAAAAACCAAGTAATGAAATGAAGGGATGCCGCAGAATCAGAATGTATTCAGTCAAGGGGTATAACTTGGTAATTTGAAACTGGAACGGGAGTATTTGATATTTCAATAATGCCCAGCATGATTGTTGCATAAAACTATTTTTCTAACGAGATGATCCTGTTGATGCTCCCGTTGTTGGTGATTCCTTCTCTAACTGATTTTGAATCCAGCTTGATCTGAATGTCCTTGTATTATATGATGAGCTAATGAGAGAGTTTGATGCATGTTTTTTAGTATTATTTGCCAATTTTTTTGGTCCCCCAGTTTGAGAAAATCTGGTTAATATAAAATCAGTTGCAATCAAGAAAACTGGACCTAACAACAATAAACTATTACTTGGAAATAGTTTCGTAGTCATGGTAACGTATTTCACAAACTATTGGTCTATAAGGGATGGGGTGGATTAGTTCTAGCAGGTGTAACTTTATTTAGGTTGAATCAAATCAGATAAGTCTGCAGCAGGAGGGTGGGGGGGATAGAACTATTTTTAGCTATTTTATTGTATTATAAAGGCTGACTAATTTGTAAGACTTCTTCTTCCTCTTGTAGATACAAAGATCAGCATCTAATCTTTTCCTTTAATGTGCTGACAGCTGTGCTTTTATATATGGCAACTTTTTCTAGAATCGTAAGATTCCTATATTGAGGAGGTAGGCATCAGGCCCTGGGATTTTTTTTTTCAGATTGCTCATTGAATGATCCCAGTTCCATTTTCCGTCTCACATTGGGTTGCTCTGGCGTAACTTCGCAAATTAATTCTATTGTGGCTAAGGGGCTTTACGAAATTCTGGGAACCGTTACAATACATTGCAAATTAGAGATTAGAGGTAAACAACTAGTCAATTACAAAAAAATTACTGTAGCAGAATTATAACTAACATTTATCTCTTGTATTGGATTGAACAAATAAACAATAACAATATAAAAAAAAAACTATGACTTTATGAACTAATTCAAACAATAAAGATGAATGAAAAATCAAAATAAGGTATCACTAAGGTGTCATTCAATACGATACAGATATCAATTCTTTTCTCTATTTTCCAATGTGAACAAAAGAATTGAATAATGCTTCCCATTCTTAATCACAGACACATATTCAACCATGGATCTTTCAATTTATATGCAACTCAATCGAATGATGTAATGATAGGAGTAACCACTTGTCTAGTAGCCGACACTAATTAAATAATCAGCCAATTTTTCGACAATTGTAGTAGCTTCACCAGGTTGAACCCCACTTGGATAATGGGCCACCAAAATGGCTTGTTGGGTTCTAACACAAACCACACCTTCGGCTTCGTGCTTACCATATATAGATCTTTCGTCAGCTCTCAACAAGAAGTATTTTTGACCTTGGACGTGTAAACCGCTAGTTTGCAAGCCTTCGGCACTGTCAAAACCCTTGGCTATTTCGGTGATTTCTGCTGGTTGTAATTGGAATGATCCGGATTGAGCCCACAAGGAGTCACCAGCTCTAGAATATAAGGCGGCTTTGTCAACTTTACCGCCAGCAATTAAATTATCAGTGTAAGCTTGCCAAGACATTGTAACGAATGAGTAAGTATAGGTTAGGGTTTTTAAAGAACTTTAGTAGTAAGGAATATGAATTGGAAGAAGGAAAAAGGAAAGAGGGAAAAAGGGGCAAACTGAAAAAAAAAAAATTCAGAATCAAAAAATTTACAACTAAGGAGAACCAAAATAACACGAACGACCAAAGAGAGAACCAGAACTAAAGCGAGGAACAATAACAACAACAACAACAACAACAACAAAAAAAAAAATTCCGTCTCATAGGACGTACTGTCGCACATTCTTCTCGTGTAGTCTTCGCCCAGAGCCGATCCCCTACCAACCATAAGGCAAAAGCACACACACACACACACAGAATACACACACTTACATACGACAAAAGAGATAAATGCTGTAAAGTAAACACATAATGTATTATGACCTGACCAATTACTTATTATCTATAAATTCTGATCTAATTTATTCATACCTTGTTTTTTTCAGTGGCGGTTCAACAACTTCAACGATCTCTTCTTCGTTGTCACTAATTTCGATGATACCGTCTTCAGATTCATCGTCATCTAAAACAATGACCCCACCATCGGTTTCTTTTATTGACACTTCGGATTTGCCTTCATTTTGTCCCGCCTCTTCAAATATCTTCTTTACTCTCAATTTCAAATCGGGTAACTGTAATTTGTGTTTTTCATCATGGATATTCAAATACAATTGCAAATTTTCCAACTGGTCGTCGTCGTCTTGAATTAGCACAATTTCTCCATTTGCAATACCTGGAACTTTTCCTAACGGAGATTTCAAATGATCATCAAAATCTACATCGTAGATCAATTTGGATTTACCCACTTGAATTGAAATATCCTCTTTGTTGTAGCCATATTTTTCTTCAAGCTTATTCACAAGATCTCCCAATGTTATAATAGCCAAATCTTGTTTTGAAATAGACAAAACACCCCTTGAAGTAAGCGAATCAATAGCACATTTTGGATCCGGCTCCGATAACTTGGCTCCTGTGACGTATTTGTTTGGTCGAATGCTGATAAACACCGACGATGTTCTATTTGCTATCTTGGTGAAATCGTTACCATCAGTGACATCATTGTGATATTGATAATATTCAGTACCTGCCAAACTAGAAAATCCAGCTATAAGTGCATTGGTCGTGGCAATAGCAGGTATAATGTTACCAGCAATTTGCTTGATATCAAATTTTGATTTAATAGGGATTCCAAAAACCGAGGATCTTAGATTGGATGCAGCTGTCACGAAAACCAATGTGTCTTCGTCATCTTTGTCAAAGGCAACAAACAGTTCCTTACCGGATTTCAACCTGTTTTGTATCGATTCTCCAGATTTATACAATGCATATATGTTCTCCAACACTGACCAAACTTTAGTATCGGATGACAAAATTGATTCATTCAGTGAATCAGTCACTAATATTTGTAAGTCTTGTAAATAATCCGATAGTTCCAACGGAACTGGCCTAGCTCTATTTTGCCATAAGGAATCAATTTCTAACAATCTTTCAACGTCCACTTTAAAAAGTTTGATTATCAAGTCATTTATTAATTCATCCAGATTAGTATTAAGAATTTTCGAACGTAGTTCAATCAATTCGTTTGCTTCTTTAGCTAAATTCTCTCTTTCTTCATTGACTTGGGTTTCGTTTTCAATTGCTCCGGCATCATTAAAAGAATTCGAATCACTTTCATCAAATAATTGATGGAATAAGAACTCTTTAGCCCACGTTATACAGTGAACAGGTTGAGAAGGGGTGGATCTAATAGTACATACAGGGAACGATTTTGGAGTTTCTTTTGGTTGACAATCAAAACATTCACTATAATAAGGATAAATTGGTTGGATTTGACCAGCATAACCGGTGGTTCCACTTTCCATCAATGGTTTTTTAACAAAAAGGGCCATTCTATTGACATAACTTCTTGCTTCCAAATTGTCCAACGCATTGAATATAAAACTGAATTGTTCCCACCAATCAATAGGGAATTGCTTTGTATCCATCACATTCCCATGATGAGGAACTAGTTTAACTCCCAAATAATTAAACGACTGCACAGCTTTTGAGACAGTTAATGATTTAGACTTATCAATATCTTTCTGACGGAATAAAAATTGACGATTCAAGTTAGATAAGGTGATTGTGTCCAAATCAACAATATGTATCTCGCCATATCCAGTCAATACTAAATCTTTTAGTAATTCACATCCAATACCCCCTGCTCCAATCATAACGACCTTTGTGGAACGAACTCGATCAAAGCATTCCTCACCAAGAATCTTCTTTAAATATGTATCTTTGGCCATGATATATTAGAGGTGTTGCCGAGGTTATATTACATCCGTCTACTTTTTTCGATGGTGTTCTGGTTTTCTAGACGTGTGTGTGTTTCTGTGTGTGGGACGTGCACGAGTCCAATTACAAGAAAAACAACAGACAACCAATATTTACAACAACGAATACTTCTTTAACTATGAACGTATAATTTATAACACATACAGCTTTATACACTAGTAAACAAAGTCCAGACACCTTTACCGTATTGAACAATTTCATCACCTCCCAATTTGGATTCACCATATAATCTATCAACAAAACTAATTGGGACCTCTCCGACGGTGAAACCCATGGCTTTAGCTCTGACCATCATTTCCATTTGGAACACATAACCTTTAGATTGGGTAACATCAATAATTTTCCTCAACACTTCGGTCTTGTATAATCTGAAAGAACCAGTTAAATCACTGACATGAGGTCTTAAAACAACACTGGCTAAGAAATTAGCACCTCTGGAAATCAACTTTCTTTTGAAATCCCATCCGTAAACACCTCCATCTCCAGCATATCTAGTACCAGTGACAATATCGAAATCTTCGGTTTTTTGTTTAGCAATGAATTCTGGTATAGCTTCAGGATGATGACTGAAATCAGCATCCATAATTATAACGAAATTACCGGTGACGAATTGCAAACCATGAACATAGGCAGTACCCAAACCTAATTTACCTGCTCTTGGTCTTAATTGGATATGTTCTGAACCAAAAATATCAATCAATTTTTTGGCAACTTCTTGGGTTCCATCTGGAGAATTATCATCGACAATAATAACTTCCCAATCCAATTTACAGGCAGTGAAAGTCTTGTTCAATAAGTAGATCAAGATTGGTAAGTTTCTCTTCTCATTGTAAGTTGGTAATATGACGGAATATTTGTTGTTAGTCATTTTTGACAGTGTATGTGGGGGGTGGAGTTTACTACAGACTAAGTGTGCTATTAGTTGTTGCTATTTTTTTTTCACTTTTTGTTTGTATTATTTTTTTTTTTCGGTTGTCTGGCTTAACCAGGTTTGTTCTACGTGTCTTTTTTTTTTGCGTGGACCCATACTGAACAAGGTGCGCTACCACATAAGTGGTCCATAAGGGTCTCGAGGAACTTTTATCACAGACAGTAAGTTTTACCTTACTAATAGTAATAATTATCATTAACGATACCACTATACATGCTTCTGGTAGAAAAAGGTTCATACTAAGACTGGATTAATTTATCAGGCAATCAATTGAGCCACGTTATACAAAGTAAACACGCGACTTGATAAGCACACGTGACATGTACTCTAAAAAAGATGCAAAAAAAAATATAGAAATAAAAGATATTAAAATATTAAGAACTATACAAATACTATAAACGTAAATTATTATTGTAATAATTCAAAGGTTGTCCACTAGCAGTTGCTGCGGCAATTGCAGCTGCTGTGTTATTAATTGGTTTGGCAACTCCACATTTTAAACAACACAAATTTTTGGCAAAATTGTGGTAGAGACAGCTTTGACAACTCCAATCACCTGCCCTAAATGGGTGGCCACGGTGATTGGTGTTATTAGCACCATTGACGTTATAACCAGTAATACCAGAATCATTGGAATAGCTTTGTAAACCAGAAGATACATCATGTACTCCATTGTTTGACAAGGTGTTATTGGTAGTACGTAACTTAACTTGTGTTTGTGTTTGTTGCATCTGTAGTTGATGTTGATGTTGTTGATGTTGTGGTTGTAGTTGTCTTTGTTGTTGGAGTTGCTGATGGTGTTGTTGTTGTTGCTGCTGCTGCTGTTGTTGTTGTTGTTGTTGTTGTTGTTGTTGTTGAAGTGACTGTTGTGACTGTAGGCTAACCATGTTGGGGTTTTGGTTTTGTGTCCTACGTATCATGTTATTGTTATTGTTGTTGCTGTTGTTGTTATTGTTGTTGGTATTATTTGAATGATTATAAAGATCTTGAAATGCAACAGCTGAGAATGAACACCTGAAACAATGTGTTCTTCTCTGGAAATTTGAAAAACCGCACGAAAGACAAGTCCAATCGCCTGGTCTGGGTTTGTTTTTCGATAATGGAAACAGCGTTAATAACAACTTCTCCATAGCAATATCGAAAACTTTACTGCTTGATGGTTGAACTTCAATGGCTCTTTCTCCCAACACGCGTCCATTTAATGCCAAACAATCAGCAGCTTCATCATGTGTAGCGAATGCAACAAATCCTGAGATCCCCGCTTTAAGTGATTGAATCAACTTACCATTGTTGTTGTTGTTGTTGTTGTTGCCGTTATTATTATTGTTATTGTTATTATTATTGTTGCCAGAACTAGAATCCTCACCGTTTTTAAATGTCCAAAACCCACCCGGTCTGCCACCGTATTGGGTAAACCAGGATTCCAACTCCGATTGTGTGGTGTCATTGGGTAAATTTGAAAGATAAAGAACTTTGGAACGTTCGCCAGCAAAAACAGCGATATCTTGACCGGCATCATATGGTTTTGTGAATACAGTAGGATGATCCTCAATAGGGATCGATTTCTTAATCAATTGTTTGACAATCATGGTGAGTAAATCAGCAACATTTTTGGCATTAGGACCTGAAGTTTCAGATCCTTTTCCAGCAGATTCATTGCCTGGAGTTCTTGGCGGTGGACTAGGAGTTGACGAGGAGAAATTTGGCAAGTCGCTATAGTCGGAAATATTGTCTATTTCAAGGCCCAATGCAGTGATGATGTTAGACATCGAAGTTGCGGGATATGAGACAGCTTCTGGGTGACTGGACTTCCAGTTACTGTATTCCTTGGGGATATCAAACACACGCGGGTGTTGCAAATAAGATGGCAACACGACTGATTTATCTCTAGCTTCACGTGATAATTGTACTCTCAACTTTGAACTATCAAACATAACAATAGAAAATTCTTGTTTTTTGGAGATTATTTCATTTTGAACGTATTCATCAAACTTGGTTATGGCATCCTTGAATGAGCCCGCATTTTTAACATGTTCCCAAGATATCTTGTGAATTCTCGAACAGTAAGGCGTGATTGGGGTATTGATGGGACGAACCAAGATGGAACCTTGGGATAACGTCTCTAAATTTGATGTGTCTATAGTTTCCCAAGCGAATTCAATCAATTCAGAAGAATCCTTAGTGACATATGTTGTGGTGTCATCACACGTAGTGGCAATGTGAACAATAATGTAAATATCACTCATTCCTCAACTAAATATATACCAAGTGTTGTTGCTTTTCTTTGTTTTGTTTTGTTTCAATGATTCAAACACACTGTTTTCTTGATCTTCAAAGTGAAAACAATATCAAACAAACAAAAAAAATATAGATAACGATATATAATAACGAAGGTGAGCTAGTTTTAAGTGATCTTATCAATAGGCCAGGATGATATAATATCCTTTGATTGTTTTCTTTGATTGAGTTTGGTATAGAGAACAAGCAGTATGTTGGTTGTCTCTGTTGCCGTTTGTGATTTTTTTTTTCCGTGTAATGAAAATTTTTCTAAACTCAAACCCTCAATAAAAAAATAAAATGAAAGTCAAATTCACGTGACAGTTGTTGCAAGGTGAGAGAATTGCAAATAAAACAATAAGGCGTGAATGCAAAAAAAAAAAACATAAAAAATAAGGCAGATGTGGTGGCAAGATCAGCGTTAGACCATCTACAAGTGAGGTGGCAAAGTAAAATAGCGTAAGCAAAAAAAAAATCGAATGATAAAATAGCAGATGCAAACAGAAGGTATGTTATTAGTAATGTTGAAGTGGATTCTAGACTGGCTAGTAATCGGAGTATAAAAATAAAATCTGTTGAAGATCCTTGCTTCCTGTTGTCCTCGCGCATTTTTTTTGTATTTATTTTTTTCCCTCTTTCGTCTCAACAACCCCCCATACAACCCAATCGTATTGTTTGACTCTCTGTCCATGAACTCCGCGTAGAATCAACAGAAACAACAGAAAATTTAAACAGCAGACCTCAGACAACACACCCAGTTGACTTAACCGCCACTCCAATCGCAACAACGCAAACAAAAAAAAATAATTAACTAACCAATTCTTACAACCCTTTTTGTCATTCCGTTCTAGCCGAATCTTAATCCACCAAATGGGCAATGATATTCAAAAATCACATCATCCACAATCAACTATATATTCTTTCAGACTACCCGATGCCGATAATCACACGATCGATTTCAAGGAATTCATCAACAAAGTCATTATCATAGTTAATGTTGCCACTTTATGTGGCTTCACACCACAGTACAAAGAACTACAATATTTATATGACAAATATAATCATAGAGGTTTGGAAATCTTAGGGTTCCCTTGCAACCAGTTTGGTAATCAAGAACCATACCAGGAAAATGAGATTGTCACATTTTGTCAGAAGAATTATGGTGTCACCTTCCCAATCATGAAGAAAATTAAAGTGAATGGAGAAGATCACGATCCAGAAGTTTCTGAATTGTATCAATATTTGAAAAATAAAAAATCCGGAACTTTGGGATTTAAAGGTGTGCGTTGGAATTTTGAAAAATTCATCATAGATAAGAACGGGCAAGTGGTGGCGAGATTTAATTCAATGGTGACGCCACTACAATTCGAAACTTATATTGACCAGCTTTTGAAGGAGTGAAGAAACCCTAATTCAGAAAAAGAATGAATAAAGAAATAAACAAAAAAAAAGAGAAAATTAGAAGAACAACATATACAAGTTGTCCTTATGTAACAATAATAATACCCATATAAATTAGAATTACAGCTATAGAATAGAATGCATATACACATACAAATACACATACATATCTCATTTTTTCTGTTTTTTATTTGTAGGTTCAGGTGTGGCGTCCTTAGATCGTTTACCATTTGTTGTGCCGTTGTTGTTATCAGGGTAGATTTCCTTCAACACACATCCTAACAACGTCGTACATCTTCTTGACAATTCCCCGGAATTTCTGGTCTGTAAGAAGAAATCAAATTGGAATAATGGTGATTGACGTATAGCTTCTCTCATATTATCATAAACGTCCGGCAGGTCAAGACCAAACTTGTACAATTGCACCAACAAAAATCTGTCTTCTTCATCACTGAAAACTCTTTTGTTTGTGGAAGCTGGTGGATATTTCAATACCAATTCTTGTAAAGGATATTTGTACTGGGATAATTTTCTTCTCAATGCTTCCTTTTGAATTTTCACTTTAATAATTTTTTCTTCCCCTTGTTCAATTTGGTTGATATATCTCTCATAACCTTCAATTTCTTGATAATTCTTCCAGAAAGCTTGGGCGTACTCACGTACTTCATCTTCAGTTTTGTCTTCAAACTCTTGTGCAATTAGTCTGATTGAATTACGGCCATATTTGGTGGAAACCAGTATAAAGTGATGGAAATCTCTTCTATTCCAATTACTAAATCCTTGCTTCATTAATTCTTCTTTCAAAGCTTTCTCGTCGTCGGTTAGTGGACGAGAGTTATCAATTTCTTCTTGTTCCAATTTTCGCTCTTGCTCGAGATCCTCTTCCAGGGTATCCTTATCACCAGATCTTAAAGGAACTTTATAATTGATCTGTTTTCTGTAGTAATTTTTCTCCAACTCGTACAATTCGAGAACCTTGGCCGGATAAAATTGATGATCGAAAACATTCAATTGCTTAGGAGGTTTAGGCCCGGATCTGCCAGCAGTTGATGATGGCTTGCTGTTATTAGCATTGAAAACATCCCTATAGTAAGTATCAACGGAATAATTTTCTTTACGTTCTCTCTTTCCAAGTTCAATCACTGGTAGCTGAATTCCCAATTCCTTCTTTTTAAAATCTTCACCATTCCAATTGTAAACAGAATCATCATTTGAAAAGTTTTGCAAGGCATTCAAGTTTAATTTGGAATATCTTGCATTCAATTCTTGTGTCTTCTCTTCCGATTTCTTCAAAATTTCTTCAATATCAACAGTTGGTCCTTCCCCTGAAGAAGAAGAACCCAGTTCACCCTTCTGGAACATATCAGCAGCACCAAATTGAATCAAATCTAACAAATCATTCTTTGATGCAGCTTTATTACTTTGATGACCATCTAATGCACCAGCGTTTCTTCCTTGTTGAATAACCAATTGATCCAATCTCAATTTTTGTGTAGCACGTTCTAACACTTTTTCTTCAATAGCATTTTCAGTGATAAATCTGAAAACCTTAACTTGTTTAGTTTGACCAATTCTATGAGCACGGTCCATTGCTTGTAGATCAGCTTGAGGATTCCAATCAGAATCAAACAAAATAACTATATCAGCGCTAGTTAAATTGATACCCAAACCACCAGCTCTAGTGGTTAATAAAAACACAAACTTTTCGCTTCCTGGTTTATTATATTCATCAATGGCATTGATTCTATCCGAGTGTTCAGTTTGTCCATCAATTCGACAGTATTGGTAATCACGGAAATAGCAATAATCCTCTAATATATCTAACATTCTACTCATCTGAGAAAATATCAACACTCTTGATCCTTCATTTTTAAATTTCTTCAACATTTGATCCAAAATAAGCATTTTTTGTGCATTAAATACCAAATGTTCATCAGTGGTGTATGGTGGACCTGGCTCCACCCCTTCAAATAAATATGGATGATTACAACATTTTCTCAATTGCATTACAATGTTCAACAATCTTGTTTTGGATTCCTTTTTACCATTGGATCCATTGACAGCATCAATATCCTTCTCTAGGATTTTTTTGTATAAATTTTTCTGCATTGGCGTCATTTTGACATACACATTCATTTCCTTTTTAGGTAACAATGATTTTTCCACATCCGATTTGATTCTTCTCAACAAGAAAGGCTTCAAGACTTTATGTAATTGAGAAATGACCTTGTCTTGTTCTTCATCTTCTTGATCACCCTTTTGGAACCATTCATCAAACGATTCATTGTCAGCGAAAACATCTGGTAAAATGAAATTAAGTAAAGCCCATAATTCACGCAAATTGTTTTGCAATGGGGTACCAGTAATTAACAATCTATTTTTTGAATGGAACATTCTAATAATCTGAGATAACAAAGATTCTTCATTCTTGATTCTGTGTGCTTCATCGATTACAATATATTCCCAGTCAAATTTTTTGAGGGTGGACTTTTCTCGAATAACAATTTCATAACTTGCAATAATGACATCGAATTCACAATTCATGACTTTTGTTTTGATTAATTCGGCTCTCTCATCCTTGTCCCCTTGTAAAATCAAGACTTTAATATCGGGAATCCAACGATTAAATTCACGCTGCCAATTGTCTAATGTTGATTTTGGGGTAATAACTAAATGGGGTCCATTGATACCTTTAACAAATCTCAAGTAACCCAAAAATGAGATGGTTTGTAAAGTTTTACCCAACCCCATTTCATCTGCTAATATCCCCGATAAATTATTTTCAAATAACGAAATCAACCAATTCAAACCTTGGATTTGATAAGGTCTCAATTTTCCTTGCACATAACCGGGACTTTCTGTGAATTCTACAATTGAACGAGTCGACCTTTCATCTTTTAACAATTCAGCATCTTCTTCTTTTTCGGTTTTTCTCCGTCTTCTACTTGCTTCCGAACTCTTTTTGCCAGACTTGATTTCGGAGTCATGAATGTCATCGACTATCTTACGAAACAAGGGATCCTTGTTGGCTTTTGCCTCTATGAAATGACGGAACAAGCCGGTTAATCCTAATAAATATTTAAATCTGTTACTGGTTTTTTCAATATCAACTTGTTGTTTTTCAGTTTTGGTGAAATATCTGGTTCTATTCTCTTCGAATGAAAAATCATTCCTACTCTGAAAACCATCAGTCAAGTCCAATGATGGTGTTGCTTCTGTTGAACTCATAATGTGATACAATGATGATGAAAGGAATAATAGAAAAAAAACAACAACAAGAAGAATGAAGTTTCCATCAATGAATATTTTTCTGCTTATTGAGAGAGGTACCATTTTTTTTTTTTTTTCGTTGTCTAAGCGTGTCGCTCCCTTCAGCGCATGCTATGATATTCGATGGCCATGTGTATCACAACTCCCTTGAGTTTTGGGCAACGGTTTCAACTTCCACAGTCGTTGAAGGGTTATTCCATCAATATATATATGTTCATTTATACAAAGCAACTACTTAATTGGAACCCCTGGTACCTTCCGTTATTACGTGTCTGGTATTACTTTGTATACGCGTGTTGCTAATGATGATGCCGCCGACGTGGTGGCTCCTTTTTTTATTCCCACTAGCATTCCGGTATTATGCACGTGATTGAAACACCGGAACTATTAGCACGCGCATTTACATAATCATACTAAACCAGATAAATGTAAATTGAAATAGTACGAACAAAACCGAAGTATCTAATTGCAAATCTATATAAAAACTGAACAATAAAATTATATAAATATATTAATATACCAAGAACTGAATGGAATGGAATGAAAGGAAAGGAATATATATATAAAAAGAAAAAGAAAAAGAAACAGGACCAACCGAATATAGCTGGAAATCATTACTATTAGTGATCATAAGAATAAGAATAAGAATAAGAATAGGAATAAGAAAATATAAGTAACACACATTGTAACTATAACAACAAGACTCAACTATTATTTTTTTGTCGTTTTTTATGGATAAAAACAATTCTATCTTAACTTTTTAATTCATGTAATTGAGACAAGTATTGATCACGAAGCAGGTTTCTTTTCATTTTTATTATTAGTATTGACTCTTCTTCTTTTTCTTGTAGGATTATTTATCCGTTTATGAACCAACTTGACATGTCTGTTTAAAGTATCACTTCTATAAAAACCTTTCCCACAACGTGGTTCATCACAAACAAACAAGAATTTCTGAATTTCATCGGAATATCTTGAATACTGAGGACTTACCAATCCGTGGGTCAAATGATCAGAATGCACATGATGTCTTAAATCAGCTCTCTTATCAAATCCAATGATATTCATAGGACATTCTTTAACCGGACAATTGAAGTTTCTTGATTGCAAATATTGGTGTAATCCGTTTACTTCATAATGCTCAATGAGCTCTAAATAATTGGTAAACTCAAGTTGACAATGTTTGCGGCACTTGTTATCACTTTCGGCAAGTCTCATTCTTTGTAATAATCTGGAAGAATATCTTGCTAATAATCTCTTTTTCATGGATACGAATGGTTGCATAGTTGGGATAGCAGTAGCAAAATTTCTGTCTGTAGAATTTTTGGATCTCCCTCCAACTCCAGCACCAGCACCAGCACCAGTAGTTGCACCAACGGTGGCAGGAGTAGCCGATGGTAAGGAAGAGGAAGAACCACTTTTATTCTTAATACCTGTAATCTTTCTAATTTCAAAAGCAGGTTGTAAGGTAGGACCTTCTTGTTTCGGCATCTTTTGAGGGAAAACAGTTCCATGGGATAAATTCAAAGCAACAGGAAATGTAGGGGAAGAGGGAATTACAGGAAACTTTGAAGAGTGATCTTCAAATTTACCATTTATAGCACTTGGTGAAGTATCAGGGGTAGCCATGATATTGTCCTTAGAAGAACAAGCAGATGATAAGGATGAAGATGAAGATGAAGTAGAGGACGTGGAGGATGATGACGAGGAGGAAGTAGAACAATTCAAATCGTACGATGAGTGTCTAACAGCAGGACTAGCCTGATGGTGATGGTGTCTAAACACTAATGAACTAGTGGCTTGAGGATGTATGGAAAAGGTGGTGATAAAATTTAAATACTCCTCATGGTTCTGCTTTCCATCAGATCCGGAGAAAGAAGTTATGGGTGACAGCGGTGATGGTAATATATATTTTCTGTCTTCTTCAAATGTGGTAAAACCATCAGCACTACCAGTTGCACCAGTACCAGCTACAGAAGTACCAGAAGGAGAATTGTGATGATGGTGGTGAGGATTATGATGATGATAATAATGATCGTGGTTATTGAGGGGTATTTGATCAAGTTCATGAACAGAAAGTGAATGCATTAAAGGAGTTGTTTTTGTTGTTGAGCAAGTAGATCCATCCATTGAGTTCATCGGAGAATTCAAGATACAAGTCTCATTCAATAAGACATCTTGCATATAATTTGGCTTAAAAACAGCGCTAGGATGGTAAGGCAGCTGGAGTTCTTCTTCTTGTTGTTGTTGTTGTTGTTGTTGCAGCTGTTGTTGTTGCTGTTGGGATTCTGTAGGTTGATTAATTGAACTAGCAAGAGCATTCTGTAAGTATTGGAAATGTTGTTGTTGTTGAATAAAGTGGTATTGATGGTATGTGTGTTGGTGGGACTTCAGTGGTTTTCCCTGTTTCAATTGTGGACTGTCTTGTCCAGGGGTTATGTTATTTGCAGTAGGATTAGATTCTAGCAAATGATATCCAAGCATGGTTCGATTAAGCAAGCCTTTAGAAGTAAAAATTTGGTGTGTAAATGAAAAAAAAAATTCTTTGTGGTAAACGGGAGAATTGGATGTGTATAAATATACTTTGGCCTCTTTGAAAAGTTACCCCAGGAGAAGCTAAAATGAAATAGGTCTAAGAAGAAGAATTAAAAAAAAAAAGAATGATGTTTTCTATTATTCTTTGGTAGTAGTTAATTAGGGGGGAGGTGGTTGCTGAGTGTAAGAATATGGTGTGAGTGTATAAATGTGTGTGTATGAGTGTATGGGTGGATGTGAGGATGTGTGTGTGAATTTATACTTGGTGGATTGTGTTAGTGTGGGAAGAATTTTTTTTTTTCTAACTGTGTATATGGTTTTATACTGTTACCAATTTGGCAAACGTTTGGTATCTCAAATTAAAACTAGCTAGCGCCTGGATCGGATTTGTTTACCTATTCGGAATTATTTTAATAGGGAAGACACAAGTAGGTATATTTATAAATCCTTGGGTGACGATATATTTATGAAGCGGGAAAGCAAAAAAAGTACAATAGAAGCGACAATCTAATAATAATGAACAAAATGTAAATCTCAGGAACGACCAAGCAAGAACACGGGAAACCAATTTATTATTCCAAAATAATAGTAACAAACCAAACAGGATTTTAGCAAATATACAAAGAAAAAAAAAAGGAAGGGTTATCTGAACGTGTATATATATTGCTCAAGTTTGCAGACATTAACAAAACTCACAAACTCACACACACACACACACACTCACACACAGGGAGAGAAAGAGACACATACATATATTTACGTATCCCACACGGCAAAGAAAGAAACAGAAAGAGAAACAGAAACAACTGAGATTCGAAGATAAATGAAAAGAAACAAATAAAAAAAACAAAAGAAAAGAAAACCAACATTGGGTAATGAACTACGATTATTTTACTTTTGCGGCTAATTGTATTGTATTGTTCCATAGAAGATATAATAAAATATTATACGTAGACAAGTTAAAATTATTCCTTGCTTTTTTTTATTTCATTGTGACTATCTTTATTTCCTATTGTTTCAAGTATCCTTATTTTAAGGTATAATACCACAAAATATGACGTACCTAACTTAGAAATTAAAATCAATTTGTTTTTGTCTTATCTTGAAATAAAAGTTCCCAGGTATTTTTCTTCAGAGCAACTTATTTGTTCGGTATTTTTTTTTCTTTTAGTTTCTTGCTTTGTGATCGATGCAACATTTAAGACTTTTTCCAGCATTTCTCAAACTTTAGGAACATTTGCAGCACAAACAAATTTTGTGGCTTATTTATTTGAGCTTTTAATTTTTAATTTTTTTTTTTTTTTTTTTATTTAATTCGCCTTCCCAAATTCAAATCACTGGACACTTTCAAACCGAAAAATACCACAGTAGATGCATATACGCACAACTACTTTCCAATTCTATCATATTGGGTTCTGTTAGAATGCAAGTACACTCGAGTATAACTGGTAACTGGGAAGGAAAAGAGGCTGGAGAAACAACAAAAGAGATGTCATAAAAAATCTTTGATTTGTTACAGATGGTTGTTTGGTAAGGAATGTGTTACCGTTACTATAAAGATCCATGCCAATGTCAAAATTCTACAATAATGTCAAACAAGATCTGAGAGAAAAGATTATGAAGTTTAATTGTGTATCCCTTTTTTATTTTATCCCGGCCTCAATGAAATCAGCAATTGACACAAATATATCACATGAATAACTAGACCCATTGGTCTTCGTATCGTAAAAATCTTAGGACCCAACAAGCAAGTTGATAAATGCCTAATGGGTACTTGTTAATTTAATTATAACTGAGAAATGTAGAAATTCCACTGAGTATGAGCTCTGCGATGGGTGTACGTGAAACTTTAAACTTACGTATATTTGAAATTTCTGAAGTGACTTGGACTTCCTTGAGAGGATGGGAGGGCGGTGAAACCGACGGAAGTTCTCCATCGTAATCTCCTTAATCTCTCCATTACCGCCTTTGTCATTATCTTTTTCATTCACATTACACATCCTGCCCACATGTTTGCTGTATTTAATTTTTCACTTAAGTAGTTGTTGAATGGTACGGCAAATTGTAAAATACTTGTCAATGACTCAATAGTTTACGACATAAGTAAGTGAAGAGAACAAGAAATTTCACGACACAAAGTGAATCAAGTTTCTAAAGAAAAATCATCGAAGGTATTTTCAGACAGATCTTCGATCCTTTATCTAAGACCAAGTTGAAACCATCAAGGTACTTCTTTTCTTTAACCATTTCTTGTCAATAATTTTTCTGCATTACTGGAAACGCCATATTTCCGCCAAAATTACATCTAACTTTAAACGAAAGGAAAAGTGTCAATACTAAATTCCGTTCATCTTGTCTCCTAGTATGTAGTCTTTTTTTTTTATTTATTTATCAGAAAGCATTGAAATTTGTTAATACATACAACCACTGTGCATTGCAAATCCATCGGATTTATCGTCCCCCATGAAGTAGATTTATGGCGTAGGGCGGAAAAAAATATCCACAATATTGATCTGCAATGAAAATCCTAAAAAAAAAAAATAGGAAACGATCGATGATTGATTTGGAGAAGAGTGTTACAAACTTGAAATTTGTTAACTGCTATGAAGAGTTTTATAGTACGAAGAATCGAAATGCTTCGATGGTGATTGGGGGGAGACGGGCGTGAATTTACTTTGGTTAACCTTAAAATAGAACTACATGAAAAAAATAAATTGAAATTGTGAACAGGTAAAAAGAAGGCGGAATTCCCATGGTCAAGAACCCATCAATACAATATTGTGGCGAATGTATGTATGAATGGTTTGATATTTTTTAAAATGCTTTGTGAAATCAACACAATCACAAACTTTAAAATTTTACCACCTGGTGCTTATCTTTGAAACATTCAAAGTATGGGATTAGAACTAAGCTTAGAGGTCGTTTTTAACATTTATTTTTATATTTATTCATTCTTCACTCTATTTCCATTTCCGCCACTCCCCTTTTCCCCCCTTAAAATTTAATTGCGGTTGAAGTTTTAAAGTTAAGATAATCTCAAAAATCTTATGTATGGCATGTGTCACATTTCCACACCCGGATTATGCTTATTTTTTGTTGTTCAAGAACAGCAATTTATTATTATTACATTCGTTTTTTTTTATACAAAAAGCAAATTCCAACGAAATATGACAGCCTTCCTGTCTTATTTTACAACGTGTATCTTACACATTTAAAGCTGAAACGATTGTTCAAGCATTCATTGGGCATCTCTAACAATTTACAAAAAAATATATATTTTTAATCCTATTTCGAAAAAAAAGGAAAAAGAAAAAATTGGATTCATGCTAAGCGCATTATTCTACTTTTCTCTCAATATTAGACCTTGTGCAGCCATCAATAGTTTTTCTGTTTTTCTTTTATTATTATTATTTGAAGATTACTTTAATTGATTTTGCATTGCAGTTACCGTGAAGGTTATAATATGATAACCATCATCCTTGTCGTCACATTGCATTCCAGTGATTTGCAACAAATTCCAACGATGTATCGCAAGTGAATTCACAACAGATGAGATAGAGGCGGCAGCGAACCTTCTCTCAAAAACGAAGGTGGAGAAAGACTGATGCTGATGATTTATCCCTTGATACAGAAACGATGAAGGAAATAACCCGATAGATGACTTGTATTCTTAATTGAAGAATGGAATGTTTATGAAATTGTTCTGCAACAACCGTATATTTGTATTGAATCACCATATAGCTTGCATATGATAACCAATTGTTCAGGGTGTCCGCCTTGGAGACAGATTGTACACTCAATCCACTTAATTCAGAATTTATTCTTGTTTAATTGTTTCTGCAATATTTTAGGAGGTAATGAGTTTAACTATAGGTCATATTCCAGCTCAATAATAAGGTAAAGTTGATAACTTCATATGAAACAACCTAACCCTATTGTATAATTGTTAGACTACATTACATTGCATTGCGTTTCACTAAAGGATATATGGTTGCTTGTTTTCACTGAGGCGCTGGTTATCATTACTTTGCTTCAGGGCTTTATTTCCAGAATTCTCATATCCAGGAAAGCAATTTTACGCCTGTGAAATAGTTCTGCCTCAGTTTGAAATTTGCTTCTCGTTAAGGACCGAAATCTAAACTAAATAGCAAGAGATGTGATTTTGGATACGGAATTATAACCACGTCTCATAACCATGAGCCATTTTCTTCGTTGATGATGTAATATTAGAAAGATCAACTATATGTAAAGGAAATGACATTGAAACGCCCTTCAGTTCACTAAAGTAGATTGAACCCACGATTGGTTTTCTTCAGAGAATAATAATTATCCATCAAATATGTTTTTGTATTCTTTCGGTACAAGGGTAAACTTTATTTTCTTTTTCTTGTTAGTTATGATATTGTTAGTAAATGCAGAGACTCTTGTTTTATCCATTTTATTTTATTGTTTATCAATATGGTTCTTCTAAAGGGAATGAAATCAGATTACGATATGAAACTGGTATATGCCAGTTATAGTATTTTGAAATCTCTAATGCAGACCCCCATCTGGGCAATTATAAACTTGGAAATTTCGCACACCACACGTTGGGTATTTAACCGTCTCTCTTATATTAATCTCATTTTTTTTTCTTTTTGCTTTCGCCATTATATTGCTGTTTTATAAGCACCTATGTGGTCTATTAACTAGATTTGACTCGGATTGAGCTCATTTAGAGCAAAAGAAACATAGAGAATATCTAAATTTCTGATTGTGTTCGAGTTACATGAACAGCAACAAAATAATTAATCGTGCCGAAGGTAAAGCTCATTACAAATAACGATAGTTCCGATCGACCATCAATTTTGCGATCCTCGGTAGATTAATTTAGACGAGGTACAAAAATTTGTTCAATTCTCCTATTTTTTTTTGGTTTTGCAATTATTTTTTTTCTTTATTTGGGTATTTATAATATATATACTTAATTTGTGTTTTGTGGATGGATATGCTGCATCAGTTGCAATTTTGTTGGTGATGAGGAAGCTAGTCTTCCCGAAAACTATCGAAGTAAAAAACATACAAACTTACAAGACAAAACAAGACAAACAAGCAAACGTATAAACAAAGACATTCGGAAAAAGATTGGATTCCGTGTTAACGTAAGCTGAGAGAGCGGGGCAGGGAGTAGCAACAAAGAGACATAGAGAGAGATAGGAGGAGAACATCTAGCTGGCTCTTTTCTTTTTCTAGATTGATATCCATGAAGATCGACTAAAGATGAAAATCTCTTATTCCAAAAAATATTATATTTTAATCTCTGGATTTTTAAAGTTATGAAACTTTTAACGAGATATAGATAGTCCGTATTTAAGCGTGAAATTGCTTAATAATAGAAGTTCATAAATTTGCTGTTAGCAATGGTATCTGATGTTCCAGGCACAAAAACGATGCCCCCCTCCTTTCCTCTCTAATTCATCCTTCTCCGGGAGAGAGAGAGAGAGAGAAGAAGATTCTTTTTCTTTAATATTGTGAAGATCCTCGTAAGAGCATACGGAGGAAAGTACAAAAAGGCAAGATTTGGGGGACGTTAAGTTCTGCCTAAAGGAAAAAAAACTCTTAAGTTGCCACAACCCCTATATTGCTTCGGACGGTATAAACTCTCACTATTTGCTGCTGTATTGCTCCTGATTGAACTTGCTATCGCTGTCTCCATTGTCTTCTCTCGAACAATAAAATCGTACCATTTGCTACGACTTTCCTCCCTCGTGTCCGTTTTCAAATATCTAGATACCCTGAATAACTTTAAATTATTTAAAGAAAAAAAAAAGAAATAAAACCTTAAGATATACACGTGACATCGGTAACTTTAGATCTCGGCATTGATAAAATTTAAAGTTGATCTTATTGTTGTTTCACATAACCACGAGACCACAAAATCTAGATTCCGAAAATGGCCAAGCTGCATCTTGCTTTTGTCTACAATCGATCAATGATGCAAGCTATTGCCCTTTTTTTCATAGGATAATGCCACTTGGTGGAGAACTTGTTCTTGAAGTTAAATTGGAATTTCTTATTTACTAACTCTGATAAGTTGAGCTGGGCCAGAAGTACAGACAAGCTCAGTATAGTTAGTTTCCGGAATCGGAATCGGAATGGTACAAATGCTTATTGTTTTAATTTAGTTTTTTTTTTCAGTTCACTGGCCACCCCCTCTTTCCCCCCACCTTCCTCCATGTGGGTAGTAAGAAATTAAATTTGTATTATAACACCACAAAATAACAATCAATGAATTATTTTTGTGAAATACATTCTCAGTTTAAAAACAAGAGGTTAGAAACATAATTATTAGGAAGCAAATAACACAATATTCTGCTATTGTAATATTTTTTTTCAGTTCAAGGGATGAGATTAGAGCCCTTTAGTTTATTGTTTAATTCACTTTATTATGTGTTAAATAATATTAATAATTTTGTGTGACGTGTAAAGTAAATTTCTATTTGAGAAATGTTTTATCTTCTCAAATACCAAAATTGCAATAGTTGTCATGATTCTATTGTGAACGATAATTTTAATATATCATAAGGCCTCATTATATGAAGGATTGGATTGTAACGGCTTTGTTTATTCTGTCTGAAATTGAAGCAAGTGAAGAAATTAGAAAGGTCTGTATTTTTATAATGTGTTTCACTTGACGGATAAAAAAGCAGTGATAACACATGGTTACTATTACAACCACAACCTCAACTTAAATCACCAGCCCTATGCACACGTTGGATAAGATTTGTGACACATAACAACCTTTTTTAGAAACTCACAAACGTTTAGATTGTGTAGTTTTAAAAGCAAAATAACAATACTGCAATGGCTGCAGCCAGTTTTAATTCTGATAACAATGATATACGTTTATAGTGTTTTCCAGTCTATTATGGTTTTTTCCTTTCTTTTTTTTTTTTTGCATCAATTCTAGATTGAAGTCACATACACAGAGTCAAATCTTCTAATTAATGTTCTGTATCTGCATACCAGTGCAATTTACAAATCTTCAATTTCTCAGGTGTACCATTATAGTTGGAAAACACATTGAATGGTTGGCCGACGGTTATAGGAAGTTGTGATGGATATTGAGAAATCATTGTGGGCAGCAGAAGAAAGATTTCTAAGAAATATATTGACCAACACTACCTGAACTCTATCATCAACTGTATTATTCGGTACTAAACAATATATATTATATCACTGATTCCATACAAGTTCCAAATGCGGCAAATTGAACTAACTACCAATTGATTTCACTATTTCGTTGTAGTATTGTTTCAACTCTCCTCCTACTACACACTCATCATATATGTGATGTATAATGTAGGTGAATCTTATAGGATAATAGAAGGTAACAATTACGAAGCCGCTGATTAACTTTACATCTTAGGTTATCGTCTGAATGATATTTATTGGATGTTGAATGAATATTTGGAACATTTCAATATGTCACGTGTTTCACGTCACATGACGTATTTCAACTTAATACACGACTATGAAAAAGAACACACATCTAGCAATTGTTTTCTTTTTTCTTTTTTTTTTTTTTCATCACCACGACCACCACTAAATAACAGCCAAATAAACCTTCAAACAACCATCCTTTTCTTTTTTGGTTATATGAATAAATATCTATAATTATGGACGGAGATCCTGATCAGACATATGAATTGGTATTCAATGACTTCATACCCTTGTCCTTTAGAGTCACATTTACTATTCAACTAGGGTTGTTATTATGGTTGTTATTGAACTTGATTTTATTTAATTTCACAAAGATAAACGTATTGAACTTGTTGAATTTGTCCTATAGTTCACACAATTATACTCAATTGGATGATTCTCCGAGTAATTTGTCAAGCGGTGAATTTTCTACCACTATTCCTGCAGAATTTAATGAAAATCAACGATTGATCAAGGGAATATGGAAACTTTTTAAGATTGTTTCTGTTGTCAATATTGTCTGTTGGATAAGTTATAGAATTATTGATGGTAATGAAATGTTAAAAAGTTTGTATTATAGTTTACCATTGATATCGTTAGCATTTGTCACGTATAGAATGTTGTATAAATCGACACAATCGTCAGGACAGTTCAGGGTTTTCACCACGATGAAAAGAATATTACAAGGTAATATCAATAGCATATCCATGAGAACAAATGATATATTAATAAGTGATAGTTTGGTGTCCTATTCGAAAGTTTTGAACGATTTGGGATTGGTATTTTGGAATTATTGGTTCACTTCAGATACTCCTTACAATTATCAATTGGAATTCATGATTTTGTGTATTCCTACATGTATCAGAATCAAACAATGTTGGTTTGAATACAAATCCACGGGTCAAAGACAGCACTTGCTAAATTTGATTAAATATTCCACGGGGTTTGGCCCCTTGCTAGTTAATGTGCTTATCAAAAGAACGTTATTGAAAGCCACTGACGATGAAAAATCGAGTGGTGCATTGTTGCTCAAATTGAATGGGTTGAACAATTGGTGGTACATGACACTGGCATTAAACTCGACTTATTCATTTATATGGGATATTAAAATGGATTGGAATTTGGAATTATTTAATGGTTTATTTGAGTTAAAGAATCCTTTCTACAAGTTCCATATTCTTCGAAAGCAGTTGGCGTTTCCTACGATGGTTTATTATTTTGCAATTCTCATTGATTTCATATTACGGTTTATTTGGGTATTGAAAATCTTTATAATCAATGAAGAACTTCAACGGGATAATATTAAATTAATTCATATTTTTTCAACATTCTTATTCGGGTACGACGCATATTCTTTTGGTTATGCAGTTATTGAATTACTAGAAATCCATAGACGTTGGATCTGGTGTTTCTTAAAATTGGAATCAGATTGGGTGAAGTTGAAAATGCAAGAATCAGAGGACATTGAATTAGAAGATAGACTTCCAAAACAGGGTTAGCTTATTTATTACAGAGCTAGAAGACCATAAAATACAATTCAAAAAAAAAATTGGACTCTTATAGACATGTGTACATTAATACATGATGACAGTAATAGTTGTAGTACTACTAAAAAAAAAATAATAATAATAAAAATAAAATTGAAAAAAACCATGAACATTCTGAATAATTACCAAATATGCAGATTAACTTTAGGAGAAAATCCTCTAGAAATACAAACAAATTTTTAACCTATTGATTCCATCTAATAACGACTTCCTTGATGCTTTTCTAACCATTTTTCGGCACTGTTTCTCCAAGCCAAATCTGATTTTGGACTAGTTCTGCTTTCTTTATGCCATTGATTTTTAAGTGGGGATTTCAATCCGAAATACATAACAGCAACGGAACTCATCACTAGGATAGCAGGAATACTTAATTTTGGACCATGATGACCACCACTCATTGTTTACTTATTTGTTGTAGTATATTGGTTGTTAGAGTATAGAGAGACATTGTTGGTGATTTTTTTCTACTGCAATTTGGTTGGTTGGAAAAGAGAAAGAGAAAGAGACACTAGAGAAGGTTTTGGTATTTATGCACGACTCGAATATGGGATGTGACAGATATCACTTTACCTTCCAAAGGGGGGAGAACAGTGTGTATTGGTGCCTAGTTAAAAGGGAAGGCATGTAGAGGTGCTAGAGACGATACAATTGTCTGTTTTTGCTATTGAATTTGTGATTGATATGTAAATCTACTGATTATATCTCCCTTTAAAGAGAGAGAGTGTGTGGGTTGTTTTCATACATAAAAAGTGCCTGTAAAGCATCGTATACGTCACATGCACAGTATTACTATTGAAAGAATAAGACTGAACTTATACGTTGTTTGACTCATCATATATACCACTGGTATTCTTTAGTTTCTTTTATTTACATTTGTTCTCTATTTTCGGCCACACGTTCTTACATAAGCTTCCTCGCAAAGTTCAAGTTTTCATCAAAAGAACAAAAAAAAAAATTTTTATTTGTTTGACTGCTCAAATAGAAAAAGTTTTTCAATTGTAAGGTCAGGGACATTGAGAATACTTATCACTCCAAGGAATATCAAATCAACATGTTAAGACTTCTGATTCAAAGAGCTTGTGGAAAGTCTCAAATACCTAGAGTATTAAGAACTAGTTCCATTTACACTCAATTACGTACATATTCTTCCGAACAAACCTCCGATAAACCAGTATTAAAATCAACTCCAACTACAACTTCAAAATCAAAATCAAAATCAAAATCAAACCCATACCCTGACCCAGAAGTCACCTTTGATAAAATAGATGATTACTCAAGTTATAAAGCCACTTTATTCACTCATAGATTGCCTGAATCTTCAGCAAGACAATGTCCACCATTAGTTGCATTACATCGTCGTTTGAATTTGCCAAAGGACTTTTCATTGTCAACCTTATCCCAATGTCTTAATATGATTTCTAAACCTGAAGAAACCGATGGATTGGCATGTAACTATGGATTACAAATCTTGGGTAAATCATTATTGACCTATTATGTAACTGAATATTTAGCTGTCACCTATCCTAGATTACCAATAGCTATTCATAATGCTGCGGTTGATAGTTTAATTGGCACCCCAACGTTACTGGAAATCGCTAGATCTTGGGGTATTGAAGTTGATGAAGTCAGTAAATTGGATCGATTTTTAGGACGAGAATCTGAATTTATGAAATTTGGTAGATTGAGATATTTAAGTTCAGATGAAAAAGCGGACAATTTCTATAATAAAGGTAATGCCAAGGTTGAAGGTATTCAAGAAGTGGTCAATAAAGAAGGTACTATAACCCAAGAAGATAGAGCTTATTCTAGTGTTTGTGCAGCTGTTGTTGGTGGGTTATACACCCATTCTGGCGAAACTGTTGCCAAAAATTTTATAAAGGATATTTTCCTTTCCAGAAAGATCCCATTGGATCAAATGTTTGAAATTAGACACCCTACCGTTGAATTGGTCAAATTATGTGATAAATTGGAATTTAAAGAAGGTCTCAGTATCAGATTAATGGCCGAAACCGGTAGATTATCTGCTACTCCTCAATTCTTGGCTGGTGTTTTCGTTGGTGAACAAAAAATAGGTGAAGGACTTGGTGGGTCATTGAAAGAAGCTGAAACTAGAGCTTCTGTGAATGCATTATTGAGTTACTACTTGTATTCTCCAATCAATGAACAAGGTCAACCAATCACTGTGCCAAGCGATGAAAATTACAAATTCGAAGGTATAATTGGTATTGGTGATATTGGTATTTAAAGGACATGATAAAACAAAGAAAAGAAAAGAAAAGAAATTGAAAGGAAATATTTGTAAATATCATGATTGTATATTATTTTCTTTAGTTTTTTTTTTTTTATTTAATTAATTGTAAATAGAAGAAACAAAGTTACACAATGTAATTACACACACATCTTTATTATTTAGCACATGCACCATTAACAACTTGTTTAGAAGTAGCAACATTTAATTTATGGTAACATCTAACTTGAGCTGGAACGTTTTCCATATTTTGCAATTTCAAGGTAGCATCTTGTTGTTTCATGACATCCAAAAGACAACTGTATTTAGTTGCATCAGAAGAACAGTTTGAGGCGTCATTATATTCAACGAAGTCAAAACCACATTGACTGGTTTCAGCTTCAAACTCCTTGTTTAAACATTGGGTCAAGGAACCATCTTCGATGGTTCTAATGAACAATTGTTTTTTGTTGTGTTGATAGTAGACTGAATTATCGTAATCTTTCTTGAATTTACCAGATTTTTTGATTTCATGGTTGTGAACATTAACATGAACAATTTCACCATTATCCAGAACGGTACTGACAACGTCATAATGGGTGGTGATTTCTTTTTTACCAACTTCTTTCAACTTATCCAAAACAAGATCAGTTGGAGGTAAAATAGCAAATCCTTCTTCGTCATGCAACAAGTTAAATGCAGAGACAGAAGTGGCAGCAATAGCCAATGTTATTAAAGATTTAAATGAAACCATATCGTCTTGTCAGTTGTATTAAAATAGCAAGAAGAGAGATGAAACCCAAAAAAAAAAAACGGAAAAATAGGTTGAAGGAATTTCATTATATTATGTACGTTTTGTATGCGTGGGTTCCAGGGTGATGGTTTAGATAAAGGACAATGAAAGAAAATTTTTAAATTAGAAAGTCACAAAATGAAATAAGACGAGTCAGAACTATTTGGATATTTATGAGTTGTTATTCAGAGTTGCGAGTATTAAATAGTTTTGTCATTATGCATGGAGGCTTAAATTCAATTCTAATTCCGAGTTGGAATTATAACCTATGATTGGCGGAAAATCAACAAATAGGGAGAGCATAAGAATTTTGGCCGCATGTCCTTGAATGATGTTGGCTGAACGGGATTATATTTATTTTGACTAAACTCTCCTATGATTTCTGTTGGGCATAATTTCTAGAGTATTATGGTTTGACTTTGTTTATTACAGATATCTTGGCAGGGGAACCAATCAGATTCAGGTTCAAGTAGCATTGGAAGTAATTGAAGCTGAGATAATAAATTGACCAATAATTGTACATTGGGGTTTTTAGAAGTGACAGCAATTATGACATCACCAACGGTTTATGGGAATTAATTTTTTTTTTGTAGAGTTTTTGCTCCATCGATTGAATAAATTTTTATAAATTACAACATATATAATGGATTTCTATTTCTAAGCCCATTCATTACTAAGACTATTCTCTCAATTGTGGGTTTGCACTAATAATAACTTTACAACCCATAATCTGTTGATAAAGGAAAATTCATTTTCAGGAAGGATTATCAACTTTTCATCCCTCATAAATCTTAACAATGAATCAAGTAATTAATTAACATTATTGTATTTGAAAATGGCTTAGGCCTATCCATTATGTTGTATTTCGAATGAAGGAGAATGTAGTTATATCAAGTAGAGAAATATGATACTGTATCAGTGGTGACTAGCCTTAGAATACTTGAACTAAAGCACGAGTATAATCAAAGTATCGCAAACGACGGTTTGACTAAACCTTAAATCCACGAAGTGCAACGCTATTTCCATCATCTATATTAACAATAACTCGTTAGCGCTTTTCACAAACTAATGGATTTGATAATAAAATACACCACGAAACCTGTAAAATTATGTCCAACGGAGTTAATAGTACTACATTGAAAAACTTCTTTCAGTTATCAAGTAATGATAATAATCAGTAGTGGCTATTATTATTTGCAATCTTGCCAAGACGGGGATTGCCCGCTCGGTTCGTGTTCAATGGCAATCAGGGAATTAAACGCCGTACTTCCAAAACAACTGCTGCGGGTAACTTAATAAACCTTACAAGTGATTCGAGTATATTTAATACATTGAACTTATGCCTACCAGGATGTTTTTGGGGAAAGTTCAATATTTAGCAAACCTTCAATATTGAATATAGTGAGAAAGTCATGACTTTTTAACGGATTGTTTACTGTACAATTAACTCCGTCCGAGAAATGCGGATTTACGCCGAACCGTTTCCACCCCTACACGGCTGAGTTTGCAACCTTATAAGATCACACCAAGAACAAACAGTGTATATCCAAGTGTTAGTATATGCTCAGAATCAAACAACTGTCAATGATTATCAGATTCAGTAATCAATCAATCAATCAATGAATCGATCATATAATATACGATAACAAATAAGTGAATATCAGTACAACAGTAATATCATTCAAATAAAAAAAAGAAAGAAAGAAAATACACGACACACATAAAAAAAATAGAACCAATGACATACTGACATTAACTGACATTGTATATATAAACACTTACTTATCTCCACTTTCTGTTTTTTTTTGTTTGTACCAACAATTCATTTGGATTATTTCTTTTTCATAATCAATCGAATCCATTCATAATGCCTAAAGATGAATCAATATTATCTCAACCCACACAGACTTCTGGTATCACTGCTGCAAGTGGTGGTAGTGGTAGAGATACCTCCAGTGAAGCAGATGTAATTACTCGTCTGGGCGAAGGCGAGGATCAACAGAATGAAGATCTCGAACGTCAAGACACAAATAGAAGTCGTAAAAGGTTTAAAGAGTCAGATGCTGGAGATGGTACTAGAAGGGAAGATCATTATTTACATGGACCACATTTAATCTTGTGTTTCTTCTCATTATTCCTTTGTTTGTTTCTTTTTGCCTTGGATCAAACTATTATAGCCACGATTTTAACCACTGTTGGTACGAAGTTTAATTCATTTGCACAAGTAGGGTGGCTCTCAAGTGGATTCTTATTAGCCATGGCAGTGTTTATCCAACCATTTGGAAAATTGTCAATTATTCTTGGTCGAAAATGGACCATGGTGGTAGCGGTGGTGTTATTTGAAGCAGGTAGCTTGATGTGTGCCTTGTCCAACAGTATGAATGTATTAATTGGTGGCAGAGTACTTGCAGGTGTTGGTGGTGCTGGAATCAGCAGTGGAGCATTTGTCATTGCATCTGAAGTTGTTCCAATTAACAAACGTCCGTTTGCTTTGAGTATTTTTTCAGTTACGTTTGCCATTGCATCGGTGTTAGGTCCATTGATTGGAGGCGCTTTCACATCTAATGTTTCATGGCGATGGGCATTTTATATAAACTTACCTATTGGTGGGGTAGCGTTGGTAGTTTTCCTTTATTCTTTCCGTCCCCCAAGACCTAAAGTTGACATCAAACAGGAATTGATCAGATTCGATTATTTCGGTACATTTTTATTGATTTCTGGATGTGTGGTTTTCTTATTAGCACTTACCTTTGGAGCTGACCAGTTTTCTTGGGATTCAAGTGCAGTTATTTCTTGTTTTATTTTGGGACCGCTCTTAATGATTGCATTTTGTATTTGGAATTTTCGTTTTTCCAAAAACCAAATCATTGGCACTGAAGTTATCAGAGTTCCTCAAATAATTGCTTCTACACTTTCTATTTCCGGTATATTCTCATCCTTTATAATGTCAATGATTTATGGATCGATTTATTTCCAAGTGATCCAAGATACATCCCCATTAGGAGCTGGTCTTCATTTACTTCCAACAATAGTTGCTGTTGTCATCTTTTCGTTATTTTCTGGTATAATGGTACAAAAGTTTAGATATGTTAAAGTTTACAATATTGCATCTGGCATACTAGGTCCTGTTGGATGTGGATTGTTGAGTTTACTTCAGGTTGACTCAAAGTTTTCCCAGCAAGTTGGTTTGTTAATTATTATTGGTGTTTCTGCTGGTTTAGCAATGCAACCATCATTTTTATCCGCACAAATAAAAGCACCCAAAACACCATCAGGAATGATTAATACCACTGTATTTATTAATTTCTTTAGATCATTTCTTTCAGCCACGGGTGCAGTTTTGGCTGATGCGGTCTATACTGTTTCTTTAAGGAATATATTTAAGAAATCAGTCCACAAACTTACCAATCCTGTGATTTTACAAGATTTACAAAGATTAAACATAAATGAGTTGATTTCATCAATTGAAGTCTTGAAAACTTTAAATCCAGAAACACAACATTTTGTGAAAACACAAATCATGGATGCAATAAGGAATGTTTATTATACGACAATTGGATTTGCTGCTATTTCCTTGTTTGCTTGTTTCTTTATTACCAATAAGAAATTACCTAAAGAGGTAGAAATTAGATCAACTAATGAACAAGAAAAAGAGGAAAAGGAAAATAACAACGAAATCAACGAGTCTATGGAATCCCTGACCAATGATGATGAGAATAAAAGAGAACACAGTGAAGATGGACAATGAGTTATGTTATGTTTTGTATATAGGTACAGGTATTAAACAAAGTGTAAAGCTTTTCTTCAAATAAATGATCAAGACAGAAGTGGTTATGGAATTTCTATATTTGTTATCGATAGGGGGGAGGGTATTGATTCAGTTGCATAATCATGCATTTTTCCAAAGATAACAATAACACTCTTATACTATCTTTACCCATTGTTTAAGTTAACTGATTCCATTGTATTGTTTAATCGGAATAGAAACAAAATCATCCGTTACTTTACAAATTGGGATATTTGTGCCTAATTTCAAAGAATCCAGACAGTTGATCTTGAGTATGTAAGAAACCCAACTGGAAGTCCATCGATTCCTTGTGTAGTATCATGGCATTCTTTGTATTAGACACAAGGATAGTTATTCATATTATGGATCCTAGTGTAAAAGTTTGTTTTATTCTCATATTAGATGCATTGGTGAATAGGAGATATCGGCCAACATGTCAAATTATTACGGGGAAATTCTGGGGTGCTTATTTCAAAATATGTGACAGGTGAAGTGGTGGGGGGGGGCGTTAGGAATGGGAAGTGCAGACGGTATGAGTTTGAAAAACATCTACTGATGTATATATATATGGACACAAAAAAAAGTATTCATATCCATGGCCTGTTATGACACCATTATTTAACGTCAACCAACCAACCAAAAGTCATTACTAATATTTACGAATCAACCGGAATATTGTATATACACAGTTTTTGAAACATCAGACAACTACAGATAGCAAAATGGAACCATTAACCAGACTAAGTTCATCCTAATATTTCCGACGGTCATATTACAAACCCAGGGTCCGTTAGTTTTCGGAGAGATTATGTGACTGAAAGAAAGAAAATATAATATCATCCCATAGTTACTTACGAATGTGTAGGTTATAAGTTCATTGGTTGATACGATTTGGCTTATGAGAAAATCAGGCGATTTTTCATGTTTTATTTTGTTTCCCGTCTCTGTCTCATTTTGCAATCAACTTTGTTTGGTGCCAGAACAGGCAAAAGAAAAAATAGCGTGACTTTTTTTTTGTAGTGTATTTTCTCTTTTCTTGGGGGTGTGGGAGTGGGGGCCATGAGGTCCACGCACACGGCGCCTAACAATCTTAACCACCTAAACCACGTTAACCACCCCACTTTCGGAGAACAGCTGTCATTGTAACCTCATTAATTTTTTTTTTTTTCATATCATATTATTTATTATGCTATTGTTTAATTTACGTATGATCGTGGCGGAGAAATAGTATTCTGTCGGAGTTGGAGTTGGAGTTGTGGATGGAGATGGAGTAAAACGGAGAAGGAGGAGCAAGCGATTATGCGCTTGTCGTGTACCCGAACCGAGATTCTGTGTCATGTACATTTTTGCATCCAGAAGTTAGAACAAGTATAGCAAAGGACATGCTTATTATAATATCCCATTGTATTAATTCTTGTCAACTACTGATACTCCTATTCTCCCCAACGAATAATAATTATCGAATATAAGAAAAAAGAAAAGAAAAGAATTCAAAGCAAGTCATCTATAAAAGGAATACCTTCTCCCTCTCATCAATTTTCTTCTCGTAATGTTTTATTGATTGCTTATAACCACCAATTCCTTCCCTTCCCTTTATATATAAATATTCATAAATATTAAACTTTCCCACAAAATGGCTCTCATTAAAACCCCAACTGTTACTCCAGCTACTGCCTTATTAATTGGTGGTGTTTGCTATGGTTCTTGGGCTGTCTGGATGGCCAAAAATTACTTTAAACAATCTTCTATCAGAGAATATTATGTTAAGTCCGATAAAGAATATGAAAGAGTTCATCCAATGCAAAAAATCCAATATGAAGGTAATTACAACGCTAAATAAATAACCAATCAATTTTCTTACAGATTAAACTCAAGCATAGGCACGGGCCCTTATTATTAGCTGGTTTATTTCAATTCTACCAATGAAAAAATTGCAAAAAAAAAAAAAAAATTAGTTACAATTATAATTTTTTCATTTTTCATTTTTCAGTTCTTTTATTAATATATAACTATATTTTCTTTATATCAATACCCCCACCAAACATGTAGTATTTCTTATTTATTGCGGTATATCATCATCTCTGTTTGTAATAAAATCACTAATATTATCATATACATTTGTTTGGTTAAATTTTTGTTTCATTTTCGTCATGATCTCTTGATTAGTGATTGGTATTAGTAGATTCTTAGCACGTATTTCTTCTTGTGATAAATTAAATGGATATATACATGATTCAGAAGGACAAGATATAATGGATAAGTTAGGTTGAAGTAAATGTAACTTTAACTCTCCTTGACATAATGGACATGCTAATGGCATTTTGATATCGATTGATGGAGCATCTTCGCGATTGAAAACGAAACAAGCAACAATTTTTTTATTTTATCCGTATTTTTTTTTTTTTTTTTTTTTTCAGTTGGTTTGCACCATACAAATCTTGACTCATCGTTTGCCAACCCAATTCATCTCATACAGATTTAGCCTTAATCACTTATATACAACAATGAAGATACCACAAGAAACAGTACATAAATTACAACTGGATGCATCATGTATTCGAAATATATGTATCTTGGCCCATGTCGATCATGGGAAAACATCATTGAGTGATTCATTATTGGCAACAAATGGGATCATCTCTCAACGTATGGCAGGAAAAGTCAGATATCTTGATTCCCGAGAAGATGAACAATTAAGAGGTATAACCATGGAGGCATCGGCCATTTCATTATATTTCAAAGTTATGAGATTACAAAAGGGTTCAGACAATCCTGAAATTAAAGAACATTTGATCAATTTAATTGATTCACCAGGACATATTGATTTCTCATCGGAAGTTAGTACTTCGTCCAGATTATGTGATGGTGCTGTGGTATTGGTCGATGTAGTTGAAGGTGTCTGTTCCCAAACAGTGAATGTTTTACGTCAATGTTGGATCGATAAATTGAAACCATTGTTGGTTATTAATAAAATTGATAGATTGATTACCGAATGGAAACTAACCCCATTGGAAGCTTATCAACACATGTCCCGAATCATTGAACAAGTAAACTCCGTTATTGGATCTTTTTTTGCCGGGGATAGATTGGAAGATGATTTGAACTGGCGTGAAGCAGGATCGGTGGGAGAATTTATTGAAAAAAGTGATGAAGATTTATATTTTACTCCCGAAAAGAATAATGTGATTTTTGCATCTGCAATTGATGGTTGGGCATTCTCAGTTAATACTTTTGCTAAAATATATCTGAAAAAATTGGGATTTTCTCAATTGGCATTATCAAAAACTCTTTGGGGGGATTATTATTTGGATATGAAAAATAAGAAAATTGTTCCTGGTAAAAAATTGAAAAATGCAAATCTTAAACCTTTATTTGTATCATTAATTTTGGATCAAATATGGGCTGTATATGAAAATTGTGTTATCGAAAGGGATCAAGAAAAATTGGAAAAAATTATAGAGAAATTGGGAGCAAAAGTCACTCCTCGTGATTTACGTTCGAAAGATTACAAGAACTTGTTAAACTTGATCATGTCACAATGGATTCCTTTGAGTCATGCAATTTTGGGAACAGTTATAGAATACTTACCAAGTCCTATTGTCGCCCAACGTGACAGAATCGATAAAATCCTTGATGAAACCATCTATAGTGCTGTTGAATCGGAACATGATAAATCCAAATTAGTGGATCCGGCATTTGTCAAGGCAATGCAAGATTGTGACAGCAATGATCCTGAACATCATACCATTGCTTATGTATCTAAGTTGTTGTCGATCCCTAACGATGATTTACCCAAAACTAACGCTTCTTCTGGTTCCTCGTTAACAGCTGCAGAAATTCAGGAACGTGGTAGAATAGCTAGAGAATTAGCTAAAAAAGCATCTGAAGCAGCTGCCGCTGCTCAAGAAGCAAATAAAAATGAAGATGAGTTTGTGATTAACCCAAAAAAAGATCCATTTGAATGGGAATTCGAAGAAGATGATTTTGAAACCGAAGAAGCAGAAGAAGAAGATGAAATTGAAGAATCAACTGAAACATTGGTTGGTTTTACCCGTATATATTCTGGTGCATTATCTAAAGGTCAAAAATTAACCGTTATTGGGCCTAAATATGACCCTGCCTTGCCTAGGGATCATCCAACTAATGTTGAACAAATTTCCAATGAAATTGAAATTAAAGATTTATTCTTAATTATGGGACGTGAATTGGTTCGTATGGATAAAGTTCCAGCGGGTAATATTGTTGGGGTTGTTGGATTGGATAATGCTGTTTTGAAGAATGCTACTCTTTGTTCCCAATTACCTGATGACAAACCATATATTAATCTTGCATCTACATCCACCTTGATCCATAATAAACCAATTATGAAAATTGCCGTGGAACCAACCAACCCAATAAAGTTGACCAAATTGGAAAGAGGGTTGGATTTATTGGCGAAAGCCGATCCTGTTTTGGAATGGTATATTGATGATGAATCTGGTGAATTGATTGTTTGTGTTGCAGGTGAATTGCATTTAGAAAGATGTCTTAAAGATTTAGAAGAAAGATTTGCCAAAGGATGTGAAGTAACTGTGAAAGAACCAGTTATCCCATTTAGAGAAGGTTTGGCTGACGATAAGATCAATACTATGAATCAAGAAGAATCAGATTCGGAAGATAATGAAGATGAATTGGTGGATTTGGAATTTGAAATCTCACCTTTGCCTATAGAAATTACCAAGTTTTTGATCAATCATGAATTATCTATTTCAGATATAATCAACAACAAACATGAAAATGAGGAATTTAAGAATGAATTTTTAGAAAATTTTGCAACTGTAATTGACAGTTCAAAAATGAGTTCCAATTTCCCGGATGCAAAATCATTCATTGAAGGTATTATTTCATTTGGTCCAAAACGTATTGGGCCAAATATTTTCATTGAAGAATACGGATCTAATCAATTCAAACACATATTTTCAAATAGAATCCCGGAATCAAGATTTACATATGAGAATAATGTTCTCAATGGGGTTCAATTAACATTCAATGAAGGTCCATTAGCATCCGAGCCATTACAGGGAATCATTGTCACCTTAAAGAAAGCTGTCAAGAATGACATTGATGAAGATAAGATTGTTAACCCTGGTAGGATCATTGTCCAGACCCGTGACTTAATCCATAAACGATTCTTGCAAAAATCTCCTCGTTTATTCCTTGCCATGTATACATGTGAAATTCAAGCTGCATCTGAAGTTTTAGGTAAAGTTTATGCAGTTGTTCAAAGACGTGGGGGTACGATTATTTCAGAAGAAATGAAAGAAGGTACTCCATTTTTCACTATTGTCGCTCAAATCCCTGTGATTGAAGCATTTGGATTCTCGGAAGATATTAGAAAGAAGACATCTGGTGCTGCTAGTCCTCAATTGGTGTTTGATGGTTATGATATGTTAGATATCGATCCGTTCTGGGTACCACATACAGAAGAAGAGTTGGAGGAATTGGGTGAATTTGCTGAAAGAGAAAATGTTGCTAGAAGATATATGAACAATATTAGAAGAAGAAAAGGGTTGTTTGTTGACGAAAAAGTGGTGAAGAATGCTGAAAAACAAAGAACATTGAAAAAAGACTAGATAGCGAGTGTATACAGTTATTTGTGTTATTTTATAATATTACATGTTTAGTGAAACAAAGTTTCAATTTTTTTGGATATGGGGAAACTATCGATGGTATTAATGTAGTGGCGGAGAGATGAAAAATTCGAGATGATGATGGCATAGTTTCGCCTAAGAAAAATTGCGTAACAGAGATTGTTAAGCAAGAAGAAGAAGAAGAAGAAGAAGAAGAAGAAGAAGAAGAAGAAGAAGAAGAAGAAGAAAAAGAAAAAAATTTTCCCTTCTTTTAGCCAATACTTTGTTAGGTGTCTACAACCAATCAATCAAACCAAGACGAACTTCCAATCTTTCGTTTCTTCGATCTCATAAAGGTCTGCCAATAACTACCATATAGTATATCAAATATATTATAGAATCACATCTTGGTTAATAGCACCTTAATTATTTATTATTTATTACGACTCACAGATATACAGCCTTGGAATTATATATATATATTTATTCACGGAGTGCTTTTTTTACTCGTATATTATCTTAAATGAATGGAATATAAATTTACAAATACTATCAATCAATACCTGTCAACAACACAGATATATCTATATATACAACAAACTACCCAAACACTTGTGTGATCATATATTAAAATATGGGGAAACTACCTACTGAATCCAAAACGAATACCAATACCAATACCAATTCCACTACAACTACAACCGCGACAAAATTACCCAAGACTACAATCAGAGGAAACACATCCCATGGATCATTTCAAGCAACAGTTTCAACTACACTAATGAACGAAGGAAATTCACATACGACTACTAATAATAATGGAACAGGATTAAGTCCCAAACAATTGTTTGAATTGGTGTCTAAAAATTATGAAAATTGGCTGCAGGCGATGGCCAAACAATTTGAAAATGATGTCAATGATACGAATTATTCCCCATTTCCAAATGAAGATGATAATGTTGAAATACCAGTTATGAATAATAATAATAATAGTAATAGTAGTAGTGGTAATGAGAAATCGAATCCAATTTTCAATTATAGTTTATTGGAAGCTTTGGATGCTGCATCAAATGACATGAATGAACAACTTCGAGAAGTTCCGAGTGTATCTTCAAATAATTCAACTGGCACAGTGAAGACCGACACAACTAAGGCAAATGAAACCAATGAGAAAAGACGAATCCTTGATCCTAGTACACATGCATTACTTAATGAACGAGAAATTGATTTTCTTCGACATAAGATCACCCAAATTATTCAGCATAACAATGAAACAAGTGAAGGGTTTAATTTATACGATACAAAAGATGAAGAAGGATTACATGAAGGAAATTGTGGATGTTTTGATGATGGGGATGATGATGATGTGGAGTATGATCAGGATGATTATGATCTAGAAGAAATAAATGGCGATGAAAATTATGCTTATGATATCCCACCTACTCACCATATTGAAGTGGAATTGAATGCAGGTCCTGATTGTCCTATACATGGACCAGAAGGTTGCGATTGTCCCATCTTAACACATCACGGAAATGGTCATCATGGTGATTATGGCGATGATGAAGACGATGATAGTTATGCTCCTTCATGTGAATTTATGTTTGAATATGATCTGTCAGGGAAATTAGTGCCCACTTATAATAATGTTGCAGAGAAATTACGAGAAATGGAAGCAAATGGAGGTAGGTTTCCATTAAAAGGTAATAGGCTGAAACTACCTTCAATTGAGGAATTACATGCTAGAGACGAAAAGGAAAAGAAAAATAAAAGGAAAAAGAATAGAAAGAATAAAAATAAATCAAATGATTTAAAATCAAATCTGAAAACCTCGATATCAAGAACAGAAGATCTTGTAAATATCAGTCAAATAAAAGTCCCACCCCAAATCAACAACAACAACAACAAAAATAGCAATAGCAGTGAGAAGAATCAAATATCTACAATTCCTAAGGATTATATTGGATTTATACCAAGTGATCAATGCTGTTTGTTTTGTGAATACGAAGCTATATTTGGTAGTAAGCCCAACCAGATGATGAGATGGTATGAGCAAAGAATTCATGCTGAAGAAAAAAGAAGACAAGAGTTTAAGAGAAAACTACAGAATGCTAAACTGAAAGCTTTAAGAAAGCAAAAGGATATGAGACAAAAGAGTATGCAACAGCAACAGCCACAACAGCAGCAGCAACAGCAGCAGCCACCACCTCCTCCACCACCGCAACAACAGCAAAAACATCAAGTCATGAATGATAATGCCATTAATACAGCACCAGCTAAATCTGAAGGTTTGCAAAACAAGATAGATGAAGTAGATTAATACAGATAACAAGGGTTACGGGGCATCATAGGATATCTCCATAGCGTAATTTATTACTTGCTTAACTATTTTCTTGTAAATCGAATTGTAAAAAGATCTTCTAGTACGACGAAATGTTTCTATTTTATATAAAGGAATATCTAAAATAATAGTAAGCATGATAATAATAATAATAACTATAGTATTATTATTACTCTATTATTATACGCTTGATGATAATAAATACAGAAAACTTATTAGCAGAAGAAATTGTAAATTTTGTAATAGAATGGTTTATCCCTTAATGCTTGACGTTGTTCAGCAATTTCTTGTTTTAACAATTCAACATCAATTTCCCTTCTACCGGTATCCAAATCAATATCTTCCAATTTAATCCAAAACATGTTCCAGGATCTATGAAGGGTTTTAAAACCAGCCCACATAACAACCATTAATGGCAAGGATAAACAATTTTGCCAGAAAGTAACAACATCGGCACCGGAATCAATTGGGAAAATAGAGATCCAAATTTCTCCCATAACCACAACAAACAACACCACAATACCAGACCAGGAACCAAGGGTACCCAATGGAGATCTAAAGATAATTTCATCGGTGGATCTACCTTGACAATCCAAAGCCCATCTCCATCTTAAATGAACGACATTGATAGCACCCCAGGTAAAGAATGAAGATAAGGAACAGATGGAAAAGAACCAAGTAAAGACGGTACCTTCATCTTGATTAACAACAAGGAAACCTAATAAACCAATAGCACTGGAGAAAATAATAGCAATAAGTGGTCTACCACTTCTATCAATATAACCAAAAATTCTTGGTAATAATCCTTGAACAGCTAAGGAAGCTAAAGTACGAGAACAACCATAAACGGAAGAGTTACCAACGGAAATAACGGCAATAACAATAACGGCATTCATGATATGAGGAACAACTTTAATACCACCTTGGTTAATAGCAATGACGAATGGTGAAGCAGCAATACCTTCACCATTAAGTAAGTCGTCGTTGGTGTATGGAACCAAACAACCAATAACAATAGCGGTCAAGATGTAGAAAATAAAGATTCTGTAAAAAGTACTTTTAACAGCTTTTGGAATACTGATATTTGGAGCTTTAGTTTCAGCAGCTGCTAAAGCAACCAATTCAATACCACCAAAACTGAAAGCAGCAGAAACAAAAGAAGATGCAATACCTTTAACACCATGATTGAATGCCCCTGGGTTGTGCCAATATTCACCACCAATGTAACCTTGGTCACCAACACCACAAGTGATACAGATACCCAAGATGATAAATCCAATAACGGCCAAGACTTTAATCATGGATAAAACATATTCGACTTCACCATAACCTTTAACACCAAAGAAATTGATAATAACCACGACAACCCAAAACACTGCGACCCAAACCGCAGGATTGACCAGGGTATTCCAGTATTGTACGGTCATTGCGGCGGCAATCAATTCTGAAGGGAAGGAGATACACCAAGAAGCGGCATATAAAATACCAAAAGTACTACCAAAAGAAGGTTCAAGGAATCTTGAATAGAAAGCATTGAAAGAACCACTGACAGGGAATTGAACCGATAATTCACCCAAGGCATAAACAACAGTTAATAAGGAATAACCCACAAGGACATAACTGATTAAAATACCTCCTGGACCACCCATAGATAAGGCATAACCTGAACCAACAAATAAACCGGTACCGATACTACCACCAATGGCAATCATTTGTAAATGACGATTTTTTAATCTTCTTGCCAATGGATGTTTAGCAGATGCGATGACAGCTTTCTCAATTGGGGTTAATCCCGAAGTATCTATACCTTCATCTTCTAAATTGATAGGTTTGAATGAGTTATATAAACGTTTGAAATAATTTCGTTCTTCATATTGGGTATATTCCGATTCGAAGGAACCTCTACTACTTGTTTCACTTATATCATCTGAGGTGGTATTTCTCACGGCAGCAGATGAGGTCTGATATGAAGTTTCGATCCCTGTTTGTTTTTCATAATCTTTTCCTGACATGATAAGATGGTGGGAGTTTGATAAAAGGAAAGGAGGAGTGAATAATTAAGAATAGAAGTAATGAAGAAATGAAAAAAAAAAATACAGAACTTGGAGATTAGAACAAGATATAAATAAAAATTCAACACAGAATATAAAAGAGAAGACCGGACAGGCTTGATCATTTTTATACACGGCCGTTCGATGATCCCCTTTTTGTATCCATTTCAGGATTGAAATAAAATGTAGGAAAATTTTTTTACTTTCTGCATTGTATGAAAGTAAGTAAGTATGAACGTATCTTTGTATATGTGTACATATGTACGATCTATAAAAATTCATATGAACAGAAGCCACACATAATAAAGCGGCATGAGTTGGGAGCGCTGATGAAGTCACAAAATTCCGCAGCCAAAAAAAGAAATACAACAATTCTCATGTCCCGTTACAACTGATAGGAAGAGTTCAAGAATTTTAAACTGAGACAAGAAAATATTGTTCCTCTTGAAATAAATTGATTTCTTTATCATTTCCACACACACACACACACACACACAGATATGTGCACCCCCTGCTCTCCATTTGGAGAGGAAAGGCGGTGGTGGTGGTCTCTATCGGATTGTATAATCAAGAACTTCTAAGTAGACGACCGTTGTTTGGTTAAAGTTAAAACCGACCAACTTAAAAAAAAATCGCACGGCATTTTCTTTGTGCGAACAAAGCCCTTTTTTTCCCATTGTTCTTGTTAAATGTAAGGTTCCTCCAATTAGTCGTGACAACTAACGACACCACAACCCACAATGGTTAATTAATTTACTAATAAAAGTGTTACTACTACTGATAATAATAATAATAAAAAAGGGGCAGGAGGAGGAGAAATATTTTGGGGATCAATCGAGATGTTGATTTTCTACCATGACAAGAAAATGTTATAGTTCTTTTTTATTTTGCAGATCCTTATCAAAATTACAAAACAAAGGATGCATCATAAAAGAATTCAAAAATCAAGTTCATTTTATTGTGTGTTCGATTTGTTGATAATTCGATACTTCCTCCTCCCTCTTCCCACCACCCCCACTTAAAAAAATAAAGAAACAAGAATATCTTGCAGGATATTTTTATTTTATCAGTTCATAAAATTTCCCACGAAGAGTACACAATGATTATCCTTACTTATTTGGGAAGCCCCATTGTTGGTTTTGGTCCAAACTTTTAAGCTATCCTGGATTTGAAGATCTTTGATAATCTCAAGCAGAAATAGCAACAGTACGATATCAGAATCTGAACTTGTCTCTTGATAACACTAGTTCGAACTAATGACCTAACTATTTCACAGTTAGTTTGCTATTGTTAATTACTAAAAATAAGGTCAGAGAGAGTAAGCGAGCCACACCTTTATCGGCGGTTTTTATTGTGTGTTATGTATCTGTTTCATTTCTTTTTCATACTTTTTGGGGCCATTTATTGCGTTCCACCACAAAATAAATTTGGGCCCAGATTTGTACTGTGTGAGGGAGGAAAAAGCAAAAATGAAATAATGAAAAGTGGAAAAAATGGAAAATGGAAAATTTTCCGATGCGATTACAAAAGGATTCGCAAGGCACACAAACCATTGGTTTTAAAGTGTTGCTTTAGTGATCAATTTACAAAATTGGGTTTTCGAATTAGGGCGTACATAATTTATATCTTTTTCCAGTTAATTAATTAAGATTGTTGAAAAAAGAGCAGAGACCAGGGAGCATCGAGCAGGACCTGTTTCTGGTGCAGACGATAACATGAACTGGTTGTCAAATCCTATCAACGCGCCTAGTTAATTGATCTCTTTTAAATCCGAAATGGTGGAAGTTTGTAACGCAAGACACTATTCCCCTGTTTGCTATCAGTTACATGGCCAAGATAAAATATTTTTGGTCGAAAGGAGTTAGAAGTCGTCCTTGCCTTCCCTCTTTTCCAAGTGACTACCAACTGAGCACCACTAAGGAATGAATTGCTTTTTTTTTTTTTCCTTGGGAGTCATTTGACGCTAAATACAACAGATTTGCTTTGCGAATAGCGACTAAACGATACAGCGATATCGCCTGAACACAAAGCGCAAGTGTCCGCCGTCAACGATTCGTGGAGTAGTGTTACATTGCCATCAACACCGTGGACCCCAAAGGATATCATATAGAGCACCTATTGGCAACGTAAGGCAAAGTACCAAGATATCAACAGTCGAAACTCGCCCTAATTTCATTTCAATCCTCGAAAGGTAAGATCGGCGATATTGCGCAATCAAAAAGAAAAATAAAAAGACGTGGTTTTTGATTTGATTTCGCCCATGTTAGTATGAAACAAGATAATAATTAGCACCCCCTGTTCAGCAAGAAATAATGCAGCATATTGGTGGGAAAATAAATCCCGACATAACACGTGAACAAAGGATAATAACAACAATAATAATAACTAAAAGAGATCGTTCTTTTTATTTGCTATGGTTGTAGTAGTGGTTATTGTTTCGTTGTTTTGTTGTTTTAAATCTAGATTCTGTAAGCCCTTGAAATTACAAAACCTACAAACGACGCATATGATCAGGACAATGCAAGGGCATGCAGGAAAATAACAATGGACCATTGTTCTTAGGCTAATATATGTACCTTTCCTATATAGTCTCTATTGTCAATTGTTTATTATCTAGTGGTGTTCATGTTGATGTTGATGTTGATGTTGACACAAACAGTTTCAATAATATATGTTATCATTCCTATTCCCATCTTGGGTCATTTGTCTATGAGCCATGGTCCTTGAGAAACATATATCTGTGAATAATCATTTTATAATCTTTATAAGAGACAAATAATAATATAAATAAAAAGATAGGAACTATACAAATAGAGTACTAGAAACAATATATACAAAAGACTCTCTTCCTTGCCGTCTAGGTCGGGAATGTGAAAACACAAAATAAAAACAATGGTAAAAATGTAATTGGTTAATACAGGAAAATAAGAGATTGAGCCTAAGGAACTTCAATTTGCAAGGTTTGAACCGGTTAACAGGTCAATTACACTCTATTAATGTTCTTTCCCTCGTGATTTCTTTTTTGTAAACCTATTCACTCCACCTTCACAAATCAATTATCATCCAAATCTCTGACAACACACCGTTATACTACAACTTTCAATCGTATCATTTCCTGAACTGAATTATCATAAAGACCCAGACTATTACCTCGTTGATCCTTGTATTTACCATTTATATTATTATTGTGATACTGTTCTACGTTCTAAGGATAGATGCAAGGATTAGAAAATAATTGCTTATAACTCCGGGGAAATTCCATTATGAACTATTTGTCTATTGTTTCCACTAACTCTTTTTATGGCCTATAGAGGTGTCTTGGATAGAAAACGGAATATTTTTTAGTGGAAACTCAACTACGAGGTGAAGAAAGGGTAGGGGTTAGTGTAGATCTTGTACAGCAATGTTCAACACAAGATATAAATATGTTTTACATTTTATTTTATTTTTTTTTTTTCATTTGAGATCTGATCAAAAATGGTTAGATAAACAAAGGGACATAAAATTTTAACCAAACTGAATGATATAGAGTGTGATTGTGAGTGATTTCGGTTGTGTATTGAATGCAAATCTATCATAGAAAATAATTCCATATTGTACCCACTTCTGGAATTTAGGACAAGTTGCAAAAATTCTTTTCTACAAAGCATTCTCTCTGGATGTCCTATTTTCTAGGTACATACCCCCCTCGGAGATAGTAGTATGTTATTATTACATCAATAATGTTATGAGTTGATTGTATAAATACATTAATAATAAAATGTTAACTTACATATACGTACATGTACATATATAATGTTTCAATGATGGTTTTTTTGATTGCATTTGTCTCTATACTTCAACACTCTTTGGTTGATCGTCAACAATTGACTGAGGATTAGCAGTTACAGTTTCACTTGCAGCTTCAGTTGCATTTACCGTGGTGGTAGTACTAGTAGTTGCTGAGTCCATTGTAGAACTATTGTCTGTACCAGAAGTAGCAGGAGCAACAGAACCGTCAGATCCTGTAGCCGCGGCGGCACCTCCACCCATCATTTTCTTATAAAGTGGACACTTAGCATTGGTACGAATATGACCATAGGCACCACAATTCTTACAACGACGAGTTCTACTTTTACCTTTCCCAATACCTTTACCTCCAATAACATATGATCCATCAGGTAACATTACAGTATTGGCATCAATGATAGTAGCACCTGCAGCAGCGGCGGCATGGATCAGATCTTTAGGTGGTTTCTTAGCTCTACTTTGTTTAGCACGTTTTTCCAAACTGGCCAATTTCTCTTCCAATGCCTTACGACGGATCTTATTTAATTCTTTATCATTGGTAGGCAAGATCTCATCAACATCAGCATTCTTCAATAATTCATCTTCAATTTGCTTCTTACGTTTAACATACGCACGGATTAATCTTGGATCACTGATGGTTTCTACTCTTCTTTGAACAATTCCATTTTCATCTCTTATTCTTCTGGTAATTTTCAACACTTTTTGATCTTCCACTTCGAGTTTGCTCTTAACAAATTGTTCATGATCATTGGGTTTATACTCATCATAAATTTGTTGAAGATTAAAAGCAGAGCTTTCTCCATGATCCACCAATGAACTTCTTTGGGAATACCAAATTCTCTTAATTTCTTGTTCATATAATTTTTGATTATGAGCCGCAGCGTTACTTTTAGGAACATTTTCTGGTGGTGGAGTAAATAATGGCTTGAAAGGATTTTTTTGTGTGGCACGCAACATGGAAAATCCCAAACCAATACCGGTTGGATCACCTTCTCCATTCAATTGTAACATGGTTTTAGTTTGATTGGCAATAACAAAATTTCTGGATAAATTCCATGGGGCTAATTCATCTTCAACGTCTATTTCAGTATCTTGTTCCTTGGACTTCTTTCCTCCCTTTTCCTTTTTGGTTGTCGTTGTATTCGTGTTGCTGTTATTGTTATTGTTGCTGTTATTGTTATTGTTGCTGTTATTGCTATTATTATTATTATTATTATCTTCTGTGGCACCATCTTGTTCCTCTGCACCTTCATCCTTCTTGTCATCCTTCTTTTTCTTCGATTCTTGCTTGGCATCGTCTCCAAATAACGTGGCATTATCTTCTATTAATTGTTGTCCGAATTGCATCGTATCCATCAACGAAGAATCTTCAGGTGTAATCATAGTTCTGATTTCATCTTCTCCAGGAATCACATCATTTAATCCTCGAACTTTCCAATACCCTTGGTCATCCCCTTGTCTTTGATATTCCATGAATTCTTTCAATCTTTGTCTGTTCTGCATATCAGTATGCTCTGGGAAATGCTTTGAAACATCCTTTACCGATATACGAGGAGCTCCGATATTATTCATAACTCTGAAAACAACCATTTTCAATCTATTCTTGGATATATTCGTTACTTTTCTTGAATGAGGGGCTGGGACTTCCACTGGGAACGTATTACCAACAGCAAAATTAAAGTTAATTGCCCTCAAGAAAAATTTCTGATGTGATCCTGCTCCTTGTGATCTAATCATCAAGAAATCTGTATTCTTTGCATCATGTTTGAAGATCGGTGCTCTAACCATATTGTTATACAAGGTGGGAACAAAATCACCAGGGGCAACTTCACCAAAGTTCCAGAATGGTGATCTATCTTCAATTCCTAATATATGAGTTTCACCAACTTGAGCTTTTGGACGTGAAGTATCATTAGCCCTTTCCTTTCTGTAATAGTTTATCAATTTCGATCCCATACCAAAGTTTGAAAGGATAGGAGGATACTGCTCTGAATATTCCAAAGCAATCAAGTTTGCTGTATCAGTTGTGGTTAAATCTGTAGTCTTGGAAAATACTTGTTGTAATGTTTTACCTTTGTCCTTTTTCCTCTTTCTTAATTTCAATTTCGAAAAGCTAACAAGAGTACCTGGCCTGACGTTAAACACTGGTCGATGGAATAAACGCATTTCTTCGGTTCCAAGTTTCACTTTATAATAAGGAGTTTGCAACCTCAATGCAGGAACAGAATGTTCAATATTAAGATTACTCAATTGAGATCTTTGTTTGGTATTGTAGTTCTTTCTTAATAATTCATAATCTTGATCATTGGAGAAGTTGAATTTCAATTCAAGTAATTTATCATTTGTAGGAATAACAGCTTTACTCGTATCTGATTTCTTTTTTGGAACAAATAATAAATTAGGATCGTTCATGTCGAGTTTTAACAATTTGCTTGTATCTAGTTGACCATTAAATATATCTTCGTCATCTTCTTCATCTTCAACAGAACTTTCAAGAAGTATTTCGTTAATTGGTTTGACGGTATATTGAGCGTCTCCGGCATTGATGATTGCATCATCGTCCCAATCGGTGGTCGATAAAATCAAATCCTTAGAAAAATCTCCAAACTTGTTGAAATTACTCCAATCACGTTTAACATAGTCAATATCTTTAACAAATGAATCAATAGACGACCTTTTATTTTCCAAATCTTCAATGAAAATCAAATCAGCTTGAGTAATATTTGTGACATTTCTCTCTAAAGTAGGTTTTATATTTCTCATTTTAAAAATCTTTCGTTGGTCAGGTTCCACTTCTAAATTCAACTTTGTAGGTATTAATGGTTTTATATTTTTATTGAATGCAATGGCAGGTCTTTGATATCGGAAATATTGTGGAGTTGGTGAAAAAAACTCATGGAAATTGAACGGTTTATATCGAGAATATGTAGGGAAGTAATACTTTATATTCCTCTTCATTTGTTCCTTTTCTAATTTCTTCACAATCTTCTCTAGTTTCTGTTTCTTTAATTTCCGCTTCTCTTCCTCTTCTTCTAATTTATGTTTCTCAGTAGATTTATCATCAAACAATTCTCCTAAATCATGCAATCCATCATTTTCATCCACGTCCATTAGATGGTTACCATTGCCTAAATCATTGAAAAGAACATCATTCTGCAGTTCATGCTCATGGAAATCATCCACACCTCCAAATATGGCATCGAATTGATCATCTGCAGCAGCTTGTGCTGCTGTATCATCAACATCATCATCGACCGGTTGGGTATCTGGTTGCCCCTCACGTAACAATTTACTAAATTCGTCTTCATCACTTTCCTCCGCTTTATCATATTCTTGCTGTAGATGTTGTCCATTTGAAGTAAATTCTTCCATGGGTAGATCTTCTTCATCCTCCGCTAGTTCATCGATATCCTCATAATCTATGGCATCATCTGCATGTTCAGTCTTTCTCTCCAGAAAAATGGCTTCAATAACTTGATCATTAGGGACATCTGTACTATTTACATATTGATTGTAAGCTGCTTCACCTTCCTTGTCTCGCGATTTATCAGTATTCTCCACCATCTTGGCCAGATTCTCGAATTAGATGAAGGGGGGTATGTTCTTCTGTTATATGGACGATCGGGAATGTCTATGTTTAATAACGGGTTGAGTTTTGTTGTGAGCACTATTTGCTTTTTTTTTTTTTTTTTTTTTTTTTGGTTTTTTCTTCCGCACGGTTTTTTTTTTTTTTTTTTTTTTCCGTGGTCCCGAATCATTATTTTTTTTCCAACCGACTTAATTACAACCCATCCCTAGATCCTTTCATATCGGAAAAGCGCCGGGTAGGGACAAAGGGTGCCTCCTGGTCTGGATTTCAGTGGTGCTCGCTCA